>CM034151.1:211677621-211828013 GCA_019776745.2 Taxus chinensis | reverse complement strand
GGCGTGACACTATTTGATTTTTAGTTTTCAACCCTTTCACACAAAGGCCAAACTTCACTAGTATTAAAGCATTATAAATAAAAATGCGTTCCCCTGGCCTCGCGTTTACTGGGACAGTGACATCCAAGCGAAGAGCCTACCGGTACTGGGCCGCGCTATAAATTCACGGAGTTCTGGTATATAATGGCAAGCACGCCGGGACTCCCTTACGCAGCGGCTGTGTGAAGTGCGGGGCAAAGCCCCTCCCTATATAAAGAAATACCGATCTTGTACTGAAGTGCCTTTGGGACTCTCACCCAAAACCACTCTCAAACCATCCTTAGTGGCTACTGAGGTTCTGTTAAAAGGCCCTTTGCCTCCTAAGATTTTCTTTCTTAAAAAGCATTAAAAACTTAAAAGAGGATAATCACCTACGATGCTGAATTTTTTGTGCATTAGTTAGGGTCAATCTATTTTCTGCTTGTTTATGACGGCTCATCATCGGTTACAATCTAAAAGAATGGCTCAATTGCCCCTTCTGACCTCGAGATCACACTAGTGTTGGATGGTTCGGCCACCCCAGGTCTTCTCGGGACGCTGTTAGGTTGGTTCCCCCATCCTGGTCATATAATCCTTTCATCAGCCAAAGCAACCCCATCACGTCCAGCTTCCCTAGTCCTTCAAAAAAATCATCTGTTTCTGAATCAGAGTCTGTTCCTCGCGGGATCCTCCATTTCAGGCGCTCCTCGATCGCATCCGGTAAGCCTCATTGGCTACCTAGACACAAGTCTATTCCAATATCTGATCAGGGACCCACCAATTAGCAAGTGTACGATTATTCTCGTGAACCATCCGCCAGGATTTTGTAGAGCATTAGAATCATCTTTTATCATCTCGCGCCCACAGAGAAGGGTGGCACACCTGTGCCTCCCTTTTTCTCTTCCACCGACCATATCAACTAGTTCTCAAATAGTCTTCCACTATTCCTACCACGCAATACCTCGACTATTCCGCAACATACTTCTGAGAGGTCTTCTCTGGCTATAATGAGTGCATCTGTGCATCCGCCAGATTCTTGTTAAATTCATGATGTCATTACATCATGGTCCAGGCGTCAGTACCCTTTATGAGTCAACCCCTTCGACTAGGCAGTTGGTTCCGCTTCTCGTCTCAGGGGTCTTTCTTCTAAGGTTCCCGCAACCAGTGACCTTCACCCATCCTCAGATCGGCGGCCCTTAATAACTTAATCCAGCAGTAGAAAGTAGAAACTCTTTCAGGTTTCTGCTCCCAAAAATGTCCAAATCAAATCGGCAACAACATGTTACTCAATCCTGTTCCGATTCAGTCAACAGCATAGGAGCCACCAATCACAGGCTCCGTCCATTATTCCAACCCTCTGTTCTCATCACTTACTATTCATAGCCTGCCTAGTAACACAGGCTCCTTCACAACACATACCCCACAGGCGTCACCCAGAATGCCGTTACTAATTCTTATCATCCTATCAATCAATAGAGAATCCCCCCCATGAACCTCCAACAACATCCACCATTCACTTCTTATGTAGGACAGGCCAGTGTGCCTCCTCTCATCTGACGTGGTTCAAATTCTTTTCAAGGAAAATTCACAGACTTAGAAGCCTCCACCAAAGTGGTCGTCCTTCATACTCTTTTGAAGAAGTATGTACTTGAACCCTTTCACCCCTCAGTTGCTTTTAAACCTTATCCTCCCCAAGGGAACTCCTAAAATTTTCAAAATCTCATAGTTCTGGCGGACCCTCAACGCATTTTGCGAGCATTCAAACATGCTTGCTACCCTCCCCCAAAAAAAAAAAAAAAAAAAAAAAATTTAGTCTGCAGGATCAGGATCTTATGCTCCATACTTTTTTGCTATGGTCTTTAGTAGGTCCTGCTTTAGACTTTTATAATTTCCTCAAACATGCCTTGTTTTCTTTCTCTCATGGCCCAGATGTTTGTGAAACTTTTCAAGAAATATCGGCGCATAAGATCTCGATTACAGATCATTAATAACTTCATCAATTCGATGATGAGTCTATTGTAGAACTTGTCGCTCGGTTGGAGAGGGATAATACACCATGTATCTTTCTCCCGTCCTTCCTCAATCCTAATCATCGTTGTGTCCGATCTGTGCTAATCATATTTCTTCCACTTTAAGGAATCCAAACCTTTTCATACATTTGAAGAAGCCTTTATGATGGCACGTAATCTTGATTCTCGTGCATTGAACAAGGGAAGTTAAAACTTCACTCTAAATCTAAAACCGGATGTGTCTCGGTTTAACCAATTACCAAATCAAATCCTTCCCTTTCTTAAAAACAATAATCGATGGATCCCCAACGCTATTGTATGAAAAACATCACGAGCCGATACCATTCTAATCAAACACCAACGAAGAGACTCCTCATCTTCTTCTCGAAAAGGGACCTCCTCATCTCGATCTTTTCACTTCATTGGGGAATCAATGCTTCTATCATGGAAAAAATGTTGGAAGTCCACCATGACTAAATTCCCCCCATTAGGGAGTATTGATGATGAAAGCCAAAGAACGTCCATTCTGGTATGGGAAAATGACTTTCTCATTATCATAGAACAAAGGTCACGACATCAAACGATGTCAGACCTTCAAAAAAATCTTTCAGAAATTCATTATTAAAGGCGAGCTCATTCTAGATGAACCCAAAGGCTCAACCAAATCAAGCACTTGGGATGTCTTAAAAACCTTTTCCAAATATCACTGAACCATGATGCTTCAGAGTCTCAAAAACCAAACACTCATACTATCAGCTTCATCTCTACTGAAGAACATTCTTCTAAAACTAAGCCATCTATAAACACATCGACCGAATCAGAGCCTCCTTCCACTTCGTTAATCACTGGGATTCCACCATCTTCAGATAGCCCGTCTTTGAATATTCCAACATTGTTAGATACAGATTCACCTCCCTCTGCTTCTTTGTCTGATCTTCCGTCCATACCCGAGACAGTGTCATCCTCACCTATCTCATCGTCAGAAATTCTTTCAATGCTCGAGGCAATTACATCCCTTCGAGTTTCCACCACGGATACATCCACTTCTGTTTCTCCCATTTTTGCTGTGACTATGCCCATGGTGAACGTACCTATAGTTGTGCCGACTTCGACGGAAGCGTCTTCAATTTTAACTCTTCCTGTTTCCTTTCCTATAGTAGTTTCACCCATAATTACTACACCAAAAGTAGTTCCTTCGCAAGAAACTGCTTCTTCATCACTCACTTCTTCCATCACAAATGCTACTTTTCCTATTAAGGGAAAATCTAAACAAGAAGCACCAAAATCTATACGCTCGGTTCCTGAACTTAGACCGAGACAACTGAAACCTAACGTTGCGTCATCAGTACCTCCCCATTTACTTCCCCTTAAAAGGTTACAATCACCTTATGCAGTTGAAGTTGTCACCATCCCTAAAAAAGGAAAGCCCATATTTCGAACCATTAAGACTCTTGGTGCTTTCCCGCAAAAATCTCTCTCCGCGCCTCATAAAAGATTGGATTTGTCCACTGAGAAGGCATCTTCTTCTACACACTTATCAAAACCATCATCTTCTTCTACAACACATTCTTCACCAGCACCTCGAAAAGTGGACTTACCTACTAAAAAGACGTCACCTCTTTTATCAGAATCATCATCTTTGTTACCAAAAGCCAGGGCACCCTATGTTCCTCTGATTACACCTACTTTGGAAGCTTCTCCCTCATCTAAATCAACATCATCTAAATCATCATTAGTTTCGACCAAGCAGCCTCCCTTATCTCTAAAGACCACAACACTTGTCACATCTCCATCATCTTCAAAATCTATTTTAGGAGCTCCTCCTCCACCGAAATCAATCATGTATCACTTACTTCCATCTCAAGTGCCCAAGGCTACTCCTCCAGATGTCCAAAAAAATAAGATGATCCCTAAAAAGACTGTCAAACCTAACATATAGGTTCTTTTACCTCGGCAGTCTGGTAAAGTAAAAGAGGTGCCTTCATCATCTCTATCCTCATCTTTGTCTACCAGGTTCTATACTGAAATCCTTCGCCAACTTGTCCAATCTTCATCTATATCTCTTCCTCCGATTAAACCCTATAACCCTAAAGGAGTTAAACCTACCTGGTTTAATTCTGATTTGATTTGTGCTTACCACCGTACCCCAGGTCATGATACCTTCCTATCATCTTAGCTCCATCTGAGCCCCAACGATCTACTCAGACCTCTACTTCTAGTGATTCCACTCCAAATGATCTTCCACCTTCTCAAATCGACACAATTCATATCACCACTAGAACCCAACAGTATGATAATCCATCCTCATCTACAGCATCTCGACCACGGGTTCTCATTTCTACAGCCCTCAAAGGAGTTCCTCCTTCCTCATTAGCCCCGAAACCTTGGGTTTCTATTCGTGCTGCACCTCAGGCTCAAATTCCCGTGTCAGTTGAGGAGAGTGTTATGAAACAACTCACCCAAGCTCCAGTCAAAATGTCTCTTTTTGACCTCATTCAATCTTCTCCGTAACATCGCCAGGCTCTGATTGATAATTTGTGTCACATCGCAGTGAATTCCGATGAGCCCCAGCCCTTCGAGATGATTGTTGGATTGAATAGACCATCAACCACCATTTCTTTTGAAGATTTAGAAATTCCTTCCCTTTCTTCCGAGGATTTCGAGGCTCCCCTCTTTATCACAATCCAAATCGACAACACTACATTAAAACACATTATGATCGACAGTGGTGTTGCACTCAATGTCATCTCCTCTCACACATTCGAGCAACTTAAGTTACCAAAGAATGTAGTGTCACCCCCGCCTTTCGCTCTTCGATCATTTAACGATCAACTAGCAGTTACTTTAAGAACTGTGGTCCTACCCATTTGAGTAGGTAAGAAGCTGTTTCACGAACTCTTTTACATTTTTGAAGGGAAATTCCACTATAATATGATCCTCAGATGCTCCTGGATTCATGCAATGCATTTTGTCCCATCCACCCTCCATCGATGCTTAAAATATCAATATGAGGGAAAAATCTATACTCATCCAGAGATCCTTTTCCTTCCGCACAATGCGAGATGACCACAGGTCTGCCCCTCTAAGGAAAATGCTTGTTCTCCTGACGGGGCCTCATGTTCTTTCATACCTGTACCAACTACCGGATGTACAAAATTTAGAAGAGACAATTGCAGCGTTTTCTCATAGGAGAGCTTCCTCTCCTTTCTTTTGACACCCATCTCAACCTAGTGAGGTATGGTAGACCAGAAAAACAACCTGAATATCAGTCAGGTCTTGGTCGCATCGTCACCATTGGTCTACCCAATCAACAGACTAATTTCATTTACGGTGGTCTTGATATGCCTCACTATCACTCGGATTCTCCTCCTAGGACCAAACCTTATCTAACAGGGTTGGATTGTCTACAGAATCCCACGTTTGCAAAAACTTATTTATATCGATGCGCGTGGAAGGGCTTTGGCTTGGGTAAATATGAATAAGGTGTGCATGACCTCGCATCCATTCCAACTCTCAAGCCACATCAAAAATTTGGTTTAGGATTTAAACCTCTTTCAAAAGCCACCGTCACTATTCTCGATGAGCCTCTTCCTATTGAGGAACCATCTTCTCCCACTAAGTCAGAAGCATCACTCGATGTGGACGACGCCATTTCCATCACGTCTAACTTTTTTTTTTTATCAATACCATTTCCTTAGGGCCACTAGACTATAAGACTAGTGACAGGTCTGCTTCCATACCGTTAATCTTCCCTGAAATAGTTGGAGACGACTCTCCTACTATCAACACTATCCACTGTGCGGATGATGATTCTGTCCTCACCTATCTGGGGGCAGAGGATTCCTATCTTCCCAAAACCATTCCTTCTGACACGTCTACGCTTCTCAATGAAGCCACTTTCGACCTTAATATAGGGACTTCTAAAGACCCTCACATCATTAAGGTCGGCCAATCCCTAATCCACAGAGTTAGGAGACTTTACCACTTTTCTTTCCAACCATCATCAAGCTTTGCTTGGTCATATGAGGATATGCCAGGACTCGATCCCGATATCGTGGTCCATAATATCGTTACCTCTTCCTGACATCAAAGCGGTTAAACAAAAATTGCGTAAAATGCACCCTAGAGTAGCCCTTCTTGTTAAAGAAGAATTGTAGCGCTTGCTCTCGGCTAACTTCATCCAACCCATCGATTATCCACAATGGGTTTCCAATGTAGTACAAGTAAATAAAGCTACTGGGAAAATTTGAATTTTTACCGACTTCCAGGATCTTAATCTTGCTTGTCCAAAAGATGATTTTCCTCTACCTAATATCGACCAACTCGTGGATTTAACTGTGGGTCATGAGATGCTTTCTATTATGGATGGTTTCTCTGGGTATAATCAAATTCTCATCGCACCAGAAGACCAACATAAGACTTCTTTCATAACTCCTTGGGGGACCTTTTGTTATCATGTCATGCCTTTCGGTCTTAAGAACGCAGGAGCAACCTATCAGCCTGCAATGACCTACATCTTCCATGATCTCTTACACAAAACTATGGAATATTACGTCGATGATCTCCTCGGTAAATCCAAATGTCGTCAGGATCATCTTTCCATTCTTGCACCTCTCTTTGAGAGGCTTATCCGCTTTTGTCTCCGTCTAAATCCATCTAAGTGCGTGTTTGGCGTTCTCACTGGTAAAATTTTAGGTTTTATCATTTCCATTAGGGGTATTGAAGTAGACCCCAACAAAAATAAAAGCTATCCTTGAGATGCCTCCCCCTTCTAACTTAAAACAACTCCGTAGTCTCCAAGGACGTCTTCAATCAGTGCGTCATTTTATCTCACAATTGTCAGACCATTGTCAACCTTTTCATCATCTCCTCCGTAAGAATGTTCATTTTGAATGGGATGAACATTGCCAAAAGGCATTCAAGGATCTCAAAGCTTATCTTCTTTCTCCACCTGTGCTTACACCTCCACGTGAGGGGGAGCCTTTCTATCTTTATATCTCTATGACTGACCATGCTCTGGGAGCCATGATCTCGCATCAGGACGCTTGCGGTAAAGAATAAGCTGTCTATTACATCAGTCGCACCCTCCATGAGTATGAAACACGTTATTCCGAAGCTGAAAGGTTGTGTTGTGCTCTCTTCTTCGCAACTTCTAAGCTTCGTCATTACCTCCTTAATCACAAAACTTACATTGTCACAAGTGTTAATCCACTCAAGACAATTCATGCGAAGCCTTATCACAATGATCGTATCACTCGTTGGCTCATGCTTATGACAGAATTTGATCTCGAGTTTATCCCACAAAATTCTATCAAGGGTTAGGTCATTGCAGATCAATTAGCTGATGCTCCTCTTCCGAACACTCAAGTCCCCCTTGCTTGATTCCCTAATGAATATATCCAACAAATTGATTTTGGTCTGTCTCCATTTAAAGTAAAGCTCTTCTTTGATGGATCCAAATTCCAGCAAGGGGGAGGTGCAGGTTTCATGATGATTCCTCCTTGGGGTACGCCTATCCCAGTCGCACACAAACTAAACTTTGAGTGCACCAATAATATGGCTGAATATGAAGCTCTTGTCTTTGGTCTTCAAAATGCCATTAATCTTGGTGCTCGTCATATTGACATCTTTGGTGATTCTGAACTCATCGTTAATCAATTCACGGGCATCTATCAATGCAGGAATGATATCCTTCAAAAATATCGTGATATCATTCTCGTTCAGCTCCAATCTTTCAATAAATTCACTATCCAAGCTATTCCTCGCACTGCGAATCGATTCACAGATACAATGGCTTTGTTAGCCTCGCTTATCCCGCCTTTTACTGAGGACTCATGATTTTATGTGGCTGTGCAATGATTAGATCAACCATCTCATCTTAGGCAACTAACTTCAATCCATGCTATCACAACCCATACTCAGGATGAGTGGTATCAACAGATCATTGATTATCTATCTCATTTGGTGCTTCCTCCAGATCTGACTCCCAATGGTAGAAGATCTTTTATCCTATGCGCTAATCGCTATACTATTCTAGGTGGGATCCTCTACAAACACGGCTTTGATTGTATTTTGCTTCGGTACCTCAAAACCCTAGAATCATCTAAAGCTATCCAGGAGGTCCAAGACAGTATCTATGGTGGACATTTTAGTGGCTTGGCCGTCGCTAAACGCATCTTACGTTTGGGATATTATTGGCCTTCTCTTAATCGAGATTGTTGTGAATACACTAAGAAATGTGTCAAGTGTCAACAACATTCCAATCTCACACATATCCCTAGTCAAGCTTTAAAACCTACTGCGGATTTGTGGCCTTTTTCGTAGTGGGTTCTTGATCTCATTGGTCTCATCAATCCATATTCTTCACAGCGTCATCATTCTATCAATACCGCCACTGAATACTTTACTAAGTGGGTGGAAACTATCCCTCTTTCTTCAACAAAAGCTAAACCCATAGTTGATTTTGTCTATCAACACATCATTTGTCACTTTGGTGTTCCACACAAACTCATCACAGATAACGGTAAGTCTTTCAAAAACGTTGATTTGCAGAACATCTGTGACGCTTTCAATATCAAACTCAGATTTTCTTCTCCATACTATCCTCAAGATAATGGTCAGGCCGAAGCTTCCAATAAAACTTTGCGTAATATCCTCGCAAAGGTAACTAGTCGAGCTGGTAGGGATTGGAATTTACATATCCCTTTTGCTCTCTGGGCTTATCGGACTAGCATTCGTACTCCTACTGGTGCTACTCCCTTCTCTCTCATCTATGGGTCTGAGGCTGTTCTTCCTTTGGAAGTCCAAATCCCATCTCTCCGTGTTTCTCTTAGAGAATTTGTCTCTGATGAGGACTATCGTCAAAATCGTCTAACACAACTTGAATTATTAGATGAGCGGCGTCTCAATGCTCTTGAACATCATCAAGCCTATCTTGAGTGTGTCAAACGTGCTTATAACAAGCACTTGCAGCACCGTGACTTCAAAATTGGTGATCTTGTTCTTAAAGAAAATCAAAATGTCACTACACTTGAAAGGAGCCAACGTGGTAAGTTTGCTCCCAACTGGATGGGTCCATACGTTATTACTCATAAATATGGGTTGGGGGTTTATCATCTATCTTCCATGGATGGTATACCTGAAGTGGAACCTCTTAATGCCTTACATCTACAGCCCTTCTACTGTTAAAATCCATCTTACACAAATCTAGTCGCAAGACAGATCTTTCATCCGTCTAACAACCAGTCATATACTTTCATGATGATTCGAAATTATGTGGTTCTCCACCTATTGTCTTTTTTTACCTTAAATATGATTATCGCAGCTCTACTCATAGCATTTTTCTTCTGGATATGTTTCTCCTCATGGTAGGAACACCTTAATCACCATTTCATTTTTCCCAAGTGCTTATCTTAATCAGATCTACTCGGGGCATGAGTGCGTGCTCTTTATACGTTTTCTTCCCCTCTATCTGATCTATCTAGGTCTAAACTCAGCTTCTTCCAAAAGTTTTAAAAAAAAAAGGATAGACTAATCCCTTGAAGGACAACTACCCATACAATCAAATGAATCAAAAGATATAGACCATGCCCTCGAAGGATGGCTATCATTAAAATTCAAAATACAGATCGCTCCCTTAAAGGATGGCTGTTTCTCAAAGGAATACTCAAGGCTTCTTGCATTGATCAGCCTTTCAGTCAGTTTATACATTTTTTAGCATCATTGAAAGACTTCCCGTATTGATCAATCTTTCCATATCTAGTAAACTTCCCACATTGATCAGTTTGCTTTTCTGCCAGAAATCATGAAGCTGAGATATAAGACCTTTTGTCGATCATATGGAGAATCCTATTTTCCCAGTATGAACATGTATTCTGTCCCTTGTAAAATTCGACAAGATACTTACTTACTGCTCCTCCCATTTCCCTCCTAAATTTGGTTTGCGGCTAGTTAGTGTTAGGCTTATTTTAACCTCATATAGGGCCTTGCATGCATAATCTTTTGGTTTCCTATCCAGATTCTATTTATGGTCGGTTGGGGGTCCAGCTTATCATTTTTTTTCTTATCTGGGTGTATTTCCTTTATTTCTAGTCAAGGTCATTTTCATTACATCCTTGGCTCTTGCAGAGAATATTCCCCATTATTATTTGTTATTCATCTAGTTAAATTGACATTTCACATGTTAATTTAATCAAAATTTATCATCTATCTAATTTCATCTTATCTATCAAAGCATGTATTGTCAACACATGTGGATCTGTCTATCTATTTTCATCAAAATTAAATTAACATCTTAAACATACCAAATCTATCAATCACATCTATCCATCTATCCATCTATCCATCAAAAACATCTAAAAATATGTACACCCAAGTTACGCTACATCTATCTATATCCATTTTTCATCAAAATTAAATCCATACATCAATCACATCTATCCATATATCCATCAAAATATCTAAAAATATGTACGTCCAAGTTACACTACACCTATATATATCTATTTTTCATCAAAATTAAATCCACATATCAATCACATCAAATTACATCACGTCTATCTATCCTCTATGTCTATGTTCATCTAATCACATCTATTTATCATCTCTCAGCATATGTCGATATCCATCACAATTACGCTACATCTATACAATTGGCGTCATTTATATATAGTCGACGCCGATTAATATTAATCGGCACTGCCTACATAAAATCAGCATCGATTCTACCAATCGACGCCGATTGCTGCGGCGGTTGTTACACACACCCTGGCCTCCCACCAAGCACAATAGAAACAAAACAAAAATAAATATGACGGGTTCAAGAAGAACCACTTACCCCAAGTCGTGTCCTCCTCCGCTTCTGACCACTTCTAGAGGCTTCCATGGTGCTCAAATCCAATTTTTGATTCTCTCTGAAACAATCGTCATGGTGTAAATAAATCGTTCATGTTTTCCTTTCACATATTTATATGTGCTGTGAACGGTCGGTGCCGATTTTTTTGGTCGGCACCGTTTATTTAGGTCGACACCGATTATTGTGATTGCCGCCGATTTTCCATCTCTTTTCCATAGTGTTGATGCTTGGCTTATTTATCTGGTCATTATTGTGCGCTGAATGTTTCCTTTTGGCACATATTTTCGATATCACCATCCATTTCGAGTTTGTTCCCTTTGCGTGGGGCACTCATACTTTTTTGCAACTTAGAGTTAAACGGGTCTATAGGCACTAACGTCATCTGCTTTGCAGACCGTCTGGTTGTCCCTACCAATTTGTCTCTCTTTATATGCTGACTATTTTTCAGCCCTCCTTACACTCATGGGTCTCTAAGTACTAACGTCGTCTCATGAGGAGACCGTCTAGTCTGCCCTACCAATATGAGTTCCTTAAGTGGCTACCTCTTTATTCATGTTTGTGCATCATCAATGATCAGATCTACTCCAGACATCCAGCTGGGGCATCTCATGTTTTCATCTACCTTTTTCAAACTTGGGATCATTTGTTCTATCACCCATCCCATCCCTAGTTTGAGGGGGATCGCATCATCACTTTTTCTTCCTTTCTTCCACCTCCTTGTTTTTGTCTCACAACCTTGCTTATCGCAAGTTACTTGACAAAAAGGGCCAAAATGTAGACACCTAAAATTGATTATCCAATTTTGTGTCCCTCGTGCACGTTTGCTCTCTCAAGTAACCTGGGGCACGTTTATATCACCACTATCCCCTTGGGGTATTATTCAATTTGTGATTTAAACACCAATCCTAAGTTTAATTCACCCCATTATGTTTTACCCGTGAGTAATTAAATATTAAATATTTAATTACACCTTTTCACATGTATCCTAACCACTTATCTACCCCATATCTATCCTATCCATATATCCCCCCTATTTCTCCTCTTCCCAAAGCGAGATATTTCCCGTATTTGAGGTGGAGGTATCACTCTTATCTTTCCAGAAATCATTCATTTTGGCCGTCTCGGGAGTCTGTTTTATGATCGGCGCCGACCGGTACTCGGTCGACACCTATTTTTCAGAGCGGCGCCGATTATAAACAGAGGCCCAGAACTCAATTCTGGGAGGACACAGACACACAAGGGGCACACAGAAAGATAGATTATAAGAGAAAGAACGAGAGATCTTTGCGCATCGAGCGTGAGTATTATCTATCAAATGAGAGCGAATCTTGTCCAAATCAATCCCTAAGAGGAGCACCGTTACTCTTCTCTTATCACATCAACGTCGCACATCTCCATTGATTTTCTGGTGACTCTGTTGCTGCACCCAGCATAGGTGCAGTCTTGCCAGTATCTCACCGGCTTCTGCAGATCCAGCAGACGATGACGATCTTGCCTCCACTTTCTGATTTCCAAATCTTCTCGCACTTTGTCTCTGATCGACACCGATCTATATCAGTTGACGCTGATTTTAACCAGTCGATGCCGATTCTACATAATCGACACCGATCATCCTGTAGACAGGTAAAAAGACACAGGTAACACAAATCCATCTTTTATTTTCACAATTCCCTGTTTTCTGTTGCTTTCTATCTGCTGTTCAGATTCTTTTTATTACTTTGATCAAAAAATCTAGTCTTGTACGTACATCTTTTATCATGTATACTTATCTACTTAATTGAAAACGTGGACTGACATCTGCCAAGGGAGCTTACCCGCTTCCCGGACCCGCTTCTCGAGCAGTCCACCTAAATATCTTTTAACGTGGTCTTTTTCTGTCAAGCATCGGTGTCTTGCAGGTTACTTGGATCTACTGTGCAGAATTACTCATGTGCGCCCATCTTATCTACATCGGCTTCCTTATCCATCTACATCTTCGGATCTTGTCCATCAGGTATCGATTTCATTGGAGTTTTTCAGGGTTTTTGTGTTTAGTTTGGTGCATTAACTTGGACAGGTAACAAGCGCGAAATTCTTGATCAACAATTTCTTCTGCATGGAAGTGATTGGAATGGTCAACTTAGCAAATTTTGATATGAATCTTCTACTGAAGTTTATTTTCCCAAAGAAGGACTGAATTCCTTTCTTGGTCCTTGGGATTGGGAACTTGCTAATGGCCTCTACTCTTTCTAGATAAATCATCACCCCTTCTTATGACATAATGTGACCAAGCAACTTTGCCTTCTGCACTTCAAAATTGAATTTCTTTGGATTAAGTGAGATGCCATATTCTCTACACCTTATTAGCATCTTCTCCAAGTGGAGCAAGTTGTCACTTATCTTTCTAGAAAACACAATCACATCATCATGTTAGACAACAATAAACTCATTGATGTAAGCAGTAAAAGCAACATCCATTGCTCTTTGAAAGGTGGTTCCAACATTCATTAGACCAAAGGGCATCCTGACATAGACATGGGTCCCCCAAGGAGTAGTAAATGTTTTCTTGATCCTTTCTGATTCCTTCACCACGAATTTGTTATAACTAGAGAAACCATCAAAGGTGGAAAGAAACTGAGAACCAGTCACTAACTGTACCATGTTCTCCATATTTGGTAAAGGATAATTATTCTTCATTGATTCTCTGTTTAGATTCATGAAATCCACACACAACTTGATGTCACAATTTTTCTTTTTGACTGGTACTAGGTTTACAACCCAAGAAGAATACTTGTGGGATGGATAATCCCTCCATGTCTTAGCTTCTTCATTTCTTCTTGCATTTTGAGGGATAAGAGTGGATTGATGGGCCTCTGCTTCTATATTAATGGCTTTGCATTAGACTCCAAGGGGATCTCATGTTGAAACAGGTCTTCTCTGTATGATTTTAGTTCAGAATAGGTCCAAGCCATGCAATCTTGGTATTTTTTCAACTAGATGTGTGATTGCTTCTCCTCCTTACTAATATTTCTTCCTAACCAAATCTTCCTTGGCTTATCCTTTGTGCCAAGGTCATTCTCCTCAATATCCCTCGAGGCTGTTATGCATCTATTAATAATGCAACCAACATTATCAAAATTGGACTCAAGAGCAACCAACCCTCTAGGAATGGTATTAGTCTTTAGCTAGATGATTCCCTTGCCAAACAAGGTTTCCTTTCCCTCTATTATACATATCATTGTCTGTAAATCAATGCATTGATCAACAAAATATCCCTTATTTTTTAGAAATATTATGATTTGAGCATCATCATCAAATACCTTCTAGTGTTTAATGTTGTCAGGGATAGAGGGTCTTGTCAACACTTCCACTTCATATTCACAATATGGGGACACTACACAATTTTCAAAATGAGACCCCAACACTGCAATATTTTTTGCCAAGTCATTGAATTTCCTATCATGATGCTCTATGTTGAATGAATCAAACATCTCAATAAGATCCCAAACTACATGTTTAAATTGTTTCATTCGTTGATTCTTTGTGGCATACAGTTTTTAACTTGTTTTACAATTAACTATGAGTCTCCTTTGACAATGATTTCTTTGAAACCATATTTCCAAGAAATCCTTAGACCTAACAATAGTTCCCCATACTCAACAATGTTGTTGGTGCACTCAAAGTTGAGTTTGAAATAAAAAACAATTTTTTCCTGACATGGAGAAAGCAGAACAATATTAGCACCATTCCCAAACTTCGAGCAAGCTCCATCAAGCAATAAAGTCCAAGGAGAGCCCGTTTGTTCAAGTAATTTGCATTCTTCAATCTTGTGCTCCTTTCCATCAGCAAATCCTACAAAGTTATTTGCATTAACACTTGTGTATAATACCTCATAGGATACATTGTTGGGATCCTCAATCAGGTGCAACATCTTCTTTTCCCCATACAACCTAACAAGGATGCACTCAATTGGAATGGTAGCATAGGACATATCCATTTGGACACTCCTACCAACACTAGCAGCCGGTTTTCTTGAAAATAGAATGCCCCACTTGGTTGGGCATTCAATAATGACAACATCAAGTTTTAAGTTTTTTCTTGGGTAAGTTGGAAGTTACACCACCAAACCCTTCACACATCCCACTACAGAAACCTCTCTAGAGTCCATGGCAGTGCACTTCCCATATACTACTATCACTTGTATGTTTAGCTCGTTCATGACTTCCAAAGGCATGTCATTGCATGATGCCCCTGAGTCAAACATGCAGTTAAGTAGCAGTCTGTCCTTAATGATCAAAGTGGTGAAGAATGGATCCACATTCATCTGAGATTTCACCAAGGATGTTGCCAAATAGACTTCAAGTGGTTCATCTAATTCCTCCAATGCTGGTGGTGTCTCTAATTCTTCAATTATTGGAGGAGTCTCCATAGTATTCACATTTTTGACTAGGGTGGTCTTTCCTTCTTTCAATCCCAGGTAATCAAATGCTCTCTTTTTGTGCTCAGGAATCCTAAGCAACTCAACAATTGGAACAGATACTTTTATTTGACTTAAAACTTGGGAAATATCATATGGGACATTCCTTGGTAAGGAAGTATTGGAAGGAAATCCAACACTCTCATTAGGTGGTATAGGATTTTTGACAACTTGGGCTTGAGGAGGGGTATGATTTTTGTTCGGAACTGCAGGGATTTTGGTAGATGCCTCTTTCTTAGGATCCTCTTTAGGAATGTTAGAAAGAAAGGGAGATTTTGGCTTGGCTTGAGGCCCTGCCCCTTTGACAACCTTACTTCTTGTGTTATATTCCTTCTCTTGAGAAACAATAACATTCATCAGTAATTGTTTATCTTCCTTATATGGGATTCCTCCATCATACTTCTTTTTCATTAAAGCCGTTAAATATTCAAATTCATTATTGGGAAATTCAAAAGCTTGTACAATATCTACTTCTAAAGTATGAGATTGAGGAAGAATAGGTATACTATGAATGTAGTCCCCAAAAGTGGCAGTAGTCCCGACACTTATCACCTTAGTTAAAGTTGCCCCTTGTTGTAAGCTTATGGAGCAACCCATCATGCAGACATCATCATCATTGTCATCAGATTCTTATTATTCTTTCTGATATTCTTCACAAGTACCATGAGGCATGAAAAATTTGTCACACCAATCAATGACATATGTCTCCTCCACCACAATGACTCTAGCAGCCAAAAGATCAGGTACCATTCTGTTATCCATGGCTTGGGACTGTTTATTTCCAAACCCAATAGGTCCCTTGCCTATGTCATCAGATGTTTGGTGATTTTTGAACCTTTCTTGGCCTTGCTACTTGTGTTGAACTTGTGGGCTCTACCCAATTCCCTTCTCAGCTCAGGATAGTCTGTCGGAATTTTCTTTGATAGCCCCTGCCAAATTTTTCACAAATTCTTCCAAATTAGCAACCTTGCTTATTTGAGGATTTTCTAGGTTAACCAACTTTACACCCTCCCTCTTTGGAGGCTTTCCAATTGATTTGATATTTTTCTCTATTTGTAGAGCCATGGTGAAGGCCTGACTCATATTTGTGAGGTTTTTGTCTCTTAAATAATATGCAGCCTTTTTATCAAATACATCAGTATATTTGATCAAACATGACTCGTCACATGGCCTTATCCTAACATGTAATCTCCTTAAGGTCTTATTAAACCTTGTGTTGAAACCATGTATTGAATCATAAGGATTATCTTTTATGTTTTCAAATATTGTCAAAAGAAACCTAGGGTCAGTTATGTCACCATACTGCAATGTAAATGCATTGCTCATCTCAGTCCAAGAATCAATAGAGTTATTTGGAAGTGTTTTATACCAGTACCTGATATCTTCCTCTAAGATATGGATAAAAAATTTGATATATACATCTTCATGTTTAATCTCAAAGTATTCCATTATATTGATAAAAAGATTTAGATGTTGATCACTAGTAATAACATTGTTTCCCTTGAACTTTGGCATTCTATTCCTTACATCTTGCCACTGCATTTGGATATCCATCCATTCCCACAAAATTTATAGGTCTAAACGTGCTTACAAAAAAAGGGGGTCTAGGTGAGGGCAAGCCCATGCCGATTCAAGAAGGTAACCCTGGAGGGGTGACAAATTCATAAGGGGCTGAGGGTACTTGGAACACAAGAGTATAATTTTCAAAATGGATACCCCTTACAGGCCTTGCCTCTTGGAAATCCCTATTAGCCTTAGAAAATAAAGGTGTAGAATGTGAAGAAAATTTTTAAAAATAAAATGAAGGCCCTTCTCCAGCTGGAGAATTCAATTCCAAAAAGATGCTACCTAATTCAGAGTCACTTGAATGGCAATCTTCAATGATAGGTCGATCAATTTCATCAATCAAGATTCCTCTTTTTGTTTGTTGATCTCCAACATCTCTCCAGGCTTTTCTTCCTTCTGATTTTGCTTTTCCTAGCTCTGGAAATAATGTCCTCACAGGATCCCTAGCAAAGAAAGATCTTCTTCCTTCCAACTTTGCCAATATTAGTAACAAATCTGACTTTGATAGAGTTTTAAGACACTGGTACTTATTAAAAAATCAGATCAACAGGGAGTCACCACTAAGGATTTCCACCTTAGTTGTAAAAATGCACAAAATGATCTGTCAAAGGTCTATCAATGCTAGAAACTAGAAATGGATAGATTCTAACCTTTCTTTACCCAGATTTATCAAATGAAAGCTAGTGTACTAGTTGTGAAAACTGAAAAAACTGCACACAACACTTGGAGCATACAAGAAGTGTTTTACCAGGGTTTTAATGTGAACTTTGACCCTTGGAAATGGTGCTACTTAGGTGTTGGTACCCAAATTTAACCTCCTTCAAAGGACGAGTAGTATCATGGGTTTGACAGGAAACTCAGAGGCAGATAAATAATCATGTATGTCATTTTGTAGTGAGGGAAGCAATCTATCTGACTTGTTAGCACTTAGGTTTTAAAAGGAGTGGTTAGCACCATAAAAGGATGTGATCTAATCCTAACTATTTTAGGTTGTGCCTTTCAACCAAGGTAAGAGAACGTATTTTGTAACCTTTTTTATTGAAGAAAAATGATAAATCTTTCTTTTGTATAAATTTTATAGAGAAGACCTTGGGAAAATATGATCAACACACCAAATCTAACTCTCACGAGTTATCACTTCTAGATCATGGAGATATTTTCACAATAAGGCAAAGGTTACTAAAGACATTTGAGACCCTGGTTTTTTCTACATGTTTTGGTAAGAGAGATAATGCATTTTTATACACATAGGACAAACATGGGTAATACAGATAGGATTGGTTGTTTTTGAATGAATTTTTTGTGGGAGGTGAGGCAGGGTGAACTTGATTCACCAGATCCTTCAGGAATCTTACAAAATGGAAGGTTAAACCAATAGAATGCCACATAATAGCTAAAAAATTTCTTTAACTAGAATATGTGCTTCAATGGAGGCCCTGATTAGCATTCTTTCACACAATATTTAAGATTATATCATGAAGGCTCGAGTTATAAAATCCAAAAAAGCATCAAGATCTAATTCAAATAATGCCTAAGGTACACCTAGAGGCTTACAGACTATATTTTTCAATAGATGAAAGAAAAGTGGTTTTAAATCATTTATTCCAATCCCAGATGAAAGCTCTTTTGAGAAATCAAATTGCATATGCCACTAAACTATCACAAGGATTGAGGCATGTGTGATTGAATCATATTTAATAAAAGATTTCAATAGAAACATGAAAAACTACTTGCATTCATTCAAAAATAAAACAAACACATTTTTCTCAAGACAACATAAAATAACTCAAATTTGATTAAATCTATCAGCAGAGGAAAGTTTCTAGAATAGTCTCAGAGATTTTTAATGTCTGTACACTTGCAACCACCTTGACATGATCAGATTTAATAAAAAAGAGATATACAAGCTTCTCAAATGGCTTCTTAAAATGATGGACTCTGTCAAGCTTTTTCTATTAAAAAATTAAGTCTTAACCCCTAACACTCCAACCTCTAACCACTTTGCAAGATAGATTTTTGCCATTTAAAAAATTTACACAGAGCCCCTTCTTCCCCAAAATACAAAAATGTTTAATGCACCAGTGCCCACCATGATTTTGATCATGATCCTCAAAATCAGATCTGCAAAAAGGTGTTAGGTGCTCAATGGGGCAAATCTCATTGAATATCTCCCGCAGTCAACTCCTTGCTATGGTAGATCACTCTTTCTTCAATTTTACAACAATTTCTTCCCGTAATATGTCAAATATGGCTCCGTGCATGTTTAGGAGAAGAAAAACAAAAAATTTGATTGAGCACGACAGTCAAAAACATTTGATGGCAAAATATTTCTTCTAGATTTTCCCACCAAACTCAGATATCAACATTAACTCCCCTCTCTTCTTGGCGTGTAGGAAATACCAAGAAATCATGAAGACTCATAGTTCCAGGCATGTTTCAATAATATGGGGGGAAAATCATATTCATACTCTTAGCTACCACTGATCTTTACCTTGAATTTGAGCCATCCACGTGTAAGATTCAAACTTAAAAATAGACCCAGGGTCTTCCTCTGACTTTTTACAACTTCTGGAAAAATGGAAAAATTTCACATTTTTCTCCGCATGTCTGCCCTTAGGAAATGAGCCTGACACATGTCATAAGGTGGGCCCCAGTAGAACCAAGGCCAAATTCTACCATTTTACTCCCTTTTTGGAAAAGGGAAAATTTTCCAAGTTTTTCCCACAGCTCCCCCCTTCTGCTGTTGACTGGGGAAAATTATTGACTATTCCTTGCCGAGTTTGCGGGCCATTTTGATGTTTTAGCTCCTTTTCTCCCAAAAGGAAATTTTTCCAAATTTCCCTCGAGAGTCCACACCTTCGCCAATGACCAGAGTAAGCTTTGACCTTTCCTTTATTGGGCCTGTGGGCCATTTTAATGTTTTTAGTCATTTGCATGTCCAAGGGTAAAAAATCCAAATTTCCCCCAATGTTCTACCTCCTTGCCCCTTTGAATTTTCAAACTGCCACGTGTCACCATGGCGCACCTTGAGATAGTCCCAAAAATTTTATACCTTGAACGAGTGTCAGCTCGCCACTTGTCCTAGCCCGACAAAGTTTCTCTGAATACTTGAAGCTAAGTGTAAGGCACCATGTATCATGCTCTGAGGTAGTCTCCTTTGGCAATTTAAAATTCTAAGAAAAATGGAAAGTAAGCAGAGGCCTCCATGTGTCCTCGTAGCACTTCTTCAAAATGAAATTTAGGGATTAGTCCCCAAACATGCGTGGTTCCTCCACTTGTCTCCATGTCGCAATTTCAAAATGGTGCCTAAAGCGAAGACCCTGAATGAGCGCAAACTCACCACATGTCCCCATTCTGCCAAACCGTACCAGCTGCATAAATTTTTTTCTAAGTCTAGGAAAAGTAGCAGAAACCTCCACATGTCCTCTCGGCACTACTCCAAGGCTAAACCAAAAACTAGACCTTCAAATGAGCGTCATGCCTCCACGTAGACACATTTTAAGTTGAGGTGATTCACATAAATTTTGAAGTACCTAGCTAAGCCGCATCCAACCAAAAGGTTCCACATTCCTTGTCAATGCTAGGATGTAAATTTGACTGGGAGAAACACCTGTCAAACCATAAAATACAGAAAAATGATTATTCGAGCATGAAAATGAAAATTTCTCCAAGGACATAGAATTTAAAAATGTTTCAAGGATCAAATATGTTTTGCAATGATACATCCATTCATTTTTCTTCAAGTATCTAGGGAATAAATGACAAAGAAGACATATCCCAACTATGGAGAATAGAAAATATGGGAGAAACTGAGTTTTTACGCAAACAAAGAACCGGAGAACCAAATTACATAAATTTTCTAGAGGAACAAAGAAATAAGGAGAAAACCTTGGACCTATAAGCTATCTATGACCCATGAACAAATTGAAAATGGGAACAAAGATTAATCAGGCACCACACGGGGATAAAGAAAGTGACAGAGGCCACAAATCGATAGATATTCAAAGGCAGACTGGGGTGAAAATATTCTGAGTACCAACATAGTGTGTTATAGATTTGGATGTCCTATAGGGGGTTAGAGCTTTGTATTTCAGATTTCTTAGATATTTTTGAGAGCTTGTTTAAGGTAGGTCTCATTGTTTTAAAAATATGTTTTTTCTTATGAAATAACTTGTGTTTATGAAATGAAAATGGTATTTTTTTGTGTTGTTATTCTATGTGGATTTTTTGTGTGTTGTGAATAGTTGTAATTTTCATTTTGTCCATACATCATGCTATTAATAGATTTTGGAATGTTGGGGAAGAGGAAGGAATAGCCTCCTTACCATATGGCTTGACAGGAAATCCATGATGGCTTTCTTTATTCCTCCCCTCTTATGGTTTTATATAGGTAACTATTTTCATATGGTTTCGCCTTCTTTCCCCATCTTTAGCAAGAAAATCATCATGTTTTGAAAATCCTTCCAAGGAGGAGGATTAGTGAATGGGTTGCATAGATAATGAGGGAAATTGTGTTTGGATAGGTAAGAAGGGTGCATGGAGTTTTACATTTTGTTCCCTATGGTTGGATTCATATTTTGGCTACTTATGGGATTTCTTAACACTATTTCCCATTTTGGGGAAAATCATGGAACTTCTCCCTTAAGTGTTGTTTGATTTTTGTTTTGTGTATGCCATAAGTGTGCTTACATGTATCTTTTTCCTTCCCTATTAACTTGTGAAAAATTGAGGCATGTATGCTCTCTCTCCCATGGGATTGGTGGGAGGCTATCATGTCGTCCATGTATTGGAGATGGAATGTAATGATGTCAATAGGTTGGGAGGTAACCGGGCCCCTTCTTCTTGTCATTTTGATTACATTTTGGAATAAAGAACTTGCAGATTTTCTTGGAGTTTGGCAAAGAAAATTGAAGAAATTGATATGTTGTTTCCCCTATTTTGGCGAAGGATTTTCCACTTGGTTTTTACTTGCTTCTTGTAAAATATGTTGAATCTATTTTATTGTAGTCTCTCATCTTGGGATGAGCCTTGTACTTTAAATGTGTATTTGTTAGATTGGTCACATTGATCAATGTCCACTTCAATCTTAGGTAGAATCTAGGTAAATACTTGTATTGTAGCATCTTGGTGACTTGTAAACTTGTTCCACATTTTCAGAAAAAATCATACTTTGAATCTTTTTGAATTGTGTAGTTTTACATAGTGAAAGTTGAAAGGAACTTGCATTTTTTTAAAAGATTGGAAGATTTAGTTATGTTTGATCATCTTCTTGAGAATGAATATAATTGTGTTGAAATATTAATCCTTTCATATTTATGTAAAACTTATACTTTTTCTAGAAACATAGCTATATAGTATCTTTTGTTTTCTATGTAGAATAAAACTTATTTTCTTTCCTTCTATATGACTTTTTTTAACAATTCATAATGAAAGATATGAGTAGGTTTGTAGTCTTTTGGAAACAATTTTGAAAGGATTGAATTTCTAAATGGGTGATTGCATTTCACCTTGCATTGCAAAGAATTTTTAATGGAAATGATGTGAATAAAGTGCACTATAGTGGTCAAATTTTTTTATTTGTTTGCATATTTGATCAAGAGAGAATTTTTTTTTAGTAATATCCCTTTTTGTTTCTAAATGATGGTTGTATTTAATAAAGTTATCAAAGTTGAAAAATTAGTTTTTCCACACTTTACTCCTTAGTAAATGGTTGAAAGAAATATGAAATTGGATATGTATGTGCAATTTTATATTATCCTTGGTGAAAGGAAACATTAATACTCATGGATTTAAGAATCCATTTATTACTGGTTTGGAAACAACTTATGAATTCTCATTAACTTTAGTTTTTTAAGTTCTCCTTTCTTTTATTCCTTAATTACTTCAAACCTTGAAATAAATTTATATTTTTACACAAAGATATGAAACTATTTTTACGACACAAATACATAAACGAATATACATAGGTATGTGTGTATGGTTTCACATAATTACAATTTGAAACCCATGCTTTCTTTTTTGGAAATCTAATTTACTATTAGTGTGGGGAAAACATTTGAATTTTTTTTTCTATAAGTAAAGGTTTGACAAACTTAAATATATATATATATATATATATATATATATATATATATATATATATATATATATATATATATATATATATATATATATATATATATATATATAACTATATCTTGATTTATTAAAAAAAAATTACTTTAATTGAATAAAATTGATTGCTAGAATGGTTTTATTAATTTCCATATATATATATAAGGATCATATATAAGATAATAATAATAATAATAATAATAAACAAATGAATCCGTTAAAATCTGCACACTATGTAGTTATTATTAAATAAAAAAATAAGTATTTATGGGTCATCCAAACTCCTATGCCCCCCTTTTTGTTTGGAAACCCTCATAGATTCATGTGGTGAAGCCACACCACCCCCGTTCCCCACCCCTAAACCCTTATGACTCTCACGTCTCCCTTCCCTACTCGCTTACACAGTGCTTTAAGATTGACTACCCCCCTAACCACTCTAAAACATGCCTTGTATCTATGTAGGTCATGGCCCTAGGCTGTATTTGGGTACAATGATATATATATATATATATATATTGGTGGGTGTATCATTAAAATATGTAGATATCTATGTTTTTTTGACAATAAAAATACTCCATTGATTTGATAAATTCCTACAAACAAAAAAAATAACATATAATATGAAACCCTTGGTAGGGTAGAAAAGAAGAAACAAAAAGAAAAAGCAGAATCCATAAACTTATCTCCAAAACCTTTCACAAAAAGATAAAGGAGGATAATCATCATATTTCCATGGCCTCCATGGCCTCTTCCTTAAAACTACAAAATGACAAACAGAAGGAAGAGAAAAGAAATCTTAACTAAGAAAATTAGGGATTTTGAAGAGACCTAGATCTAATGGCCCACAGTCATTTAATGCTAGGGAGGAGATTAAGTCTTCCTACCTTTAAGTTGTAGAATTTAAGTTGCATGGGATGGAACTATTAAATGGGTAATTTTAATATAGCGGTGAATAGAGTTAGGTCGGTGGCCTTAGGAAAGACTTAAAATAAAGTGACCCTTGTAGAATGAATAACTATTATTATTTTGGGGATGATTAAATATTATATGGAATGTAATAATTTTATTAAATAAAATAGTTATGGGTAGTAGTTAATGTCAATCACTAGGTTGAATGAGACACAATTGAATATGTATTTTTTAAAAAAAAAATTACCAAATTTTTAGTAGTTTTAAGATGTATTTTAGTGCAATAAAATTGGGGTAATACATTTGTTATTAGAGCACTGGTTCAAACACTGGATGCTCTGGATGAAACTTTAAATTAGTTAAAAATGGTTAAAAATTTAAATGGAAAAAAATTAAACCATTTCCGCTTCCTTCACAACTTAATAACCTACCTTTATATTTTGTACACATGATGGCTCCTGTGAGACTCCGATCCATTAGGGACTTGTGACGTAGATCATCTATTCCCAATCCGAGTGCCCATGAACTAGTAATGCAAATATTAGAATAAATCTAGTAGATAATAGGTTTTGCATAGTAGCATCTTCTAGTGCAACGTGAGCCCAATGAGGAAGATGTTCTTTAAGGATAAGATACATGGCTAGATGAGGGTGCAAATTTAGAGACACATCAGTAGGACACTAAGAGACAAGAGAGGTAATTTATCCCTTCCATTCACCATGAGAGAGTGTCCTCACATTTTCATAGCCACTCTCACATCCTTCAAGGGTCATTTTAGGATGGATGAGCATGTTTTCTAGTAGAGAGGATAGTTGGGAATCATTGTCTAGATCAAGACATAGGAAATGCAATTAGGGATCTCCTTCATCTATAGTTTCATAACTATAGTGGCATCTCAGATGGATTTGGGGCAGAGTCATGGATTGTAAGCCTCGATAATTTCTTTGCATTACACTCATACATGAGAAATGTTAAGGATGGATTCTCTATACACCTCGTCCATGATGCAATAGGTATCTAGTGGAGAAATGAGGAGTGAAAACATCACTTGACTGGAGACACGATGACTTGGGAGCTATTGGAGGAGTTCTTTAAAGATTGATAAATCTCTGAGCACTTCGTTCAGAAGGGAATTGATGAGTTCCATGAATTACAATAGGGCTCAGGCATGATTGCAAAGTATGAGAGATAATTTTTTGATTTTTTGAGTATGTGGATTATCTATTAGATGACAAGTTGAAAGTTAACAGGTTCATTCAGGGACTATATGTAGATATAGTTAGTGCATTTCATATGTTATCTCTTCCAACACTTGAGAAGGTTGTAGAGAATGCCTACCTAGTTGAGGATAATACGAACAAGGCCCAGGAGCACTAAGATAGAACTAGGGGTAAGTTTCAGGTGAAGATGCAGTCATTTCCGGATCAGTGGTCACGAGGTACTCCACCACCCCCTAGAGAAGGATTTAAGACTCCATAGCCTATATCGATGCCTCCACCGCACACAAAACATCATGCTAACAAACAACAGAGGACTAGGAAAACACTAAAGATGCAGAGAGGAGTTTGAGGAGCGGTTGTTGAGGTAGAGATAGGAGATAGGTTACCCAATAGGTATAGATAGCTCACACTCAATAGTATACTAGGGTCTCCCTAGCAGGTTCAATGCATCAGAGTAAAGGAGGGACCACTTCTCGGAGAGGTGAAGTAGGATGTTTCATTTGTGGCTTCCCTAATCACTATGTGCGTATGTGTCCGTACAAACCTACCACCACTGATAGACATAAAGATCTTATGTCCAAGAAGAGAGTAGCAGAGGTAGGATGCGCCCATCATGTCTACATAATGGTAGATAACCTCAAGGATGAGCATTAGGCCATGATTATCAGAACTATAAGTACCATCAAGGGTATTTCTACCTCATTTATTTTTATTCAAGTGCATGATATTAATTTATATCACCTTTTATGTTGGACCAGTGTGGCCTAGTGCTAGATAGGAAGCTAGATAACTGAAAGTTTGAGTTGTCCTCTGGGGTCAAACTCATAGTAGATACCCACATGGAGAGCTGCTTACTTGACCTTGGAGTATTCTTTAGTACCTTGGACTTCAAGTGTTACCTTTAGGTTCCTACAAGGATGTTTTGGGAATGGATTGTCTTGAGACTCGTCGGGCCAAATTGGAATGTAGAGGGAAGATCATTGAGTGTCAGGATGACCTTTGGAACTCAATTTTTATCTCTAGGAATCATAGGCCTGTCTCCTTGTGTATTATATTAGCTAAGAAAATCAATTGGAGCATGCGTAAGGGTTGTAAGTTGTTTGTGATTAGGATCAGTGATCGATCAAAGAGAACTTTACATCATTCACCTTTTGACGAGCATGAAATATTGAGGGAGTTTGTAGATGTTTTTCAAGGTGAGATTCCTGGGTTACCACCCCACAGAGAGGTGGATTTCACCATAGAATTATTCCTAGGAGTAGCACCAGTTTCTATGGTACCTTATCGAATGACAAATCCAAAGCTTCATGAGGTTGAGATTCAACTATAGGATTTGTTGGAGAAAGGCCTTATTATCCATAGTGTGTCTCCATGGGGGGTGCCGATTATTTTTGTGAAGAAGGATAGTTCTCTCAGGATTTTTTTTAATTTTAGAAAGCTTAACAAGGTCATGATTAAGAATAGTTATCTATTTTTAAGGATTGACAACTTGTTGATCAAATGAGGGGTAACAAAGTTCTCTCCAAGATTGATCTCAAGTCAGGATATAATAAATTATACATTACAGATGCAGACACTTATAAGACAATTTTTTGCACTTGATATGGGAATTATTAGTTCACTGTTATACATTTTATCTTGACCTATGCCTCAGTTTTTGTCATGAGCCTCATGAATGAGGTTTTTAGGACCTTTTTAAAGCATTTTTTTGTGGTGTTTTTATATGATATATTGCAATATTCTTGTTCCAAGGAGGAAGATGATGATAATTTAAAATATATAATATAGGTTTTGAGAGATCATAAGATTTTTAAGAACTTGGAGAAGTGTAGTTTATTTGAGGCATAGATTCATTACTTGGGGGAAATTATTCTAGGTGAGGGTATTTCGGTAGATCCCTCTATGATTTAAACCATACTAGATTGGTCAACACCCACATCAGTGAAAAAGGTGAGGATTTTCATAGGATTAGCAGGGTAATACTGAAGGTTTGTATAAAAATTTTCTAGTATTTCACGTCATATTACTTCTCTAGAGTTCGGAAACGGAAGAAATTTTATTTTTCATAGAAGCGTGAGTAGGATTTTTAATTTTTTAAGGAGAGATTAAGCACAACACCAATCCTAGAATTTTTGAATCTTACATATGAGTTTTTTGTTTACATCCATGCTTCATTAGAGGGTTTAGGAGCAGTTAATATGTATGATAATCAATTTATTACTTTTGAGTTATGTAAGCTCAAATAAGATGAGCTTAACTATGCTACTCATGACTTGGTCTTTCCTTAGTTATTTACACTCTAGTGCATTGACATCATTTCCTTTTGGGTAGGTGATTCATTTTGAGGACTGGTCGTCATAGCCTTTAACATATGTTCTCACAACCAAACCTTAAAAATTTCCAACAATGTTAGATGGATTTCTTCTGTGAGTATGACATGGATGTTCAGTATATCAAAGGAAAGGATAATTTTTTTTACATATGCACTTAGTAGATGACAAAATGTGATTTATTCCATGACATTATAGTTAGATCTGAGAGGCATGATTCTTCAACACCTCCAAGAGATTTTTTATGACGGTGCTAATTAGATGTTGGATTCACATGGTTCCGTAAAGGGTAGATATCCAGATTGTGTTTTAGAGGTTGATGGTCTACTTCAGTTTCAGAGGGGACATTTATGTGCCTAAGACAGGTGATATTCGTAGCTTCATTATTTCAGAGGCTCAACGAGCCCCTTATGTAGCACATCTAGGAGTGAAGAAGATGCACTTCAATTTGAGATGGTTGTACTATTGGCTTAGTCTGCAATGAGACATAAAATATTTTGTAGCACATTTCCTTGAGTGTTAAGGGGTCAAGGCTAAGAATTTACATCCCGTGACACTCTTATATCCTCATGAAATTTCTGAGTGGAAATGGGATGTCATCTCAATAGATTTGATTGTCAAAATCCCTATGTCTTCTTAAGATCATGATGACATTATGGTCACTGTGGATAAGTTGACAAAGGTTGCACACTTTTTGCTAACCAATGTCACCTATAATGCACAAAAAATCATGAAAGTGTTGATGGAGGACATTGTAACATTGCACTGGATTCCGAAGACCATGTATGTGATGGACCAACATAGATTAAATAGAAGTGGGAGGATTATCTACACCTGTATTTGTTGAGAAGAAGTGGGAGGATTATCATAGTTTCCAACAACAAACTATCATAGTTTTATCGATATGGATCCCTATCATGATTTGTATGGATGACCTTACATGACACCTTTGAGTTGGGATAGGCTTGTCGATATGGTTGTACTTGGGCCACCATAACTTTAGGATTTGGAGTAGTGGGTTATCTTGATTAGGCATCGTATTTAGTAGGCTAGAGCATGCCAGAATGCATATGCAAACACCAAGAGAATGGATTGACTTTGTAGTGGATGAAAAATTATTCTTGAGGGTTCATCCACATAAGAGCGCAATATGCTCTGAAAATAATTATAGCCTTTCACCTCATTTTGTGTGTCCATTTGAGATCTTGGAGGTCATAGGTCCATTTTCCTTCAGCTTAGCTTTGTCACCACAACTTGCATGGGCCCACAATATTTTTCACATTTTAGTATTACATAGATATGTTCCTGATATCTCTCATGTTTTAGACTGTGGGCATTACACATGGAGGACTAAGGACACTGGATATTAGAGACCATGCACATCCTGACGCATAGGATATTGGCCTTTCAGGGTTGATACTTTGACCATGTTAGAGTGTTATGAGAAAAATATGATGATACATCAACTACTTGGGAGGATGCTACACTATTGAAGCTCGATATCCTTATCTCTTCCAGTTACTTCCAGGAGGAAGTCTAATTTTATAAGAGGGGCATGTAGCTCCCACCTCTTCTTACCATTTTTCTCTGTTGGCTCATTACTTTTATTTGATGATAGAAATGGATTTTGGCATCATTGGTTACTATATGATCTTATTACGAATCATTTTACGACATTTTTGGTGATTTGGGAGCATAATTGTAAGCTAGTATTTGTTATTTATTAGCCCTTTCATGTTATGATTTTTAGATATCAGCATATTATGTTGTAGTTGAATTCATTGTACATGTGATGGATGTACTTATCATTTCATTATATATACTTGGTTATCATTGAATTTTAATGGCTATTTGGATATCGTCATGTGTTACTTAGATGGTTATCATATTTTGGGATTAACATGGATGTATATTTTTAGCGTTTCAGACTGACATTATTTAGGTTAGTTAGCATGATTTTTTTGATGATTTATTGAATTCTTTAATATATTTTCTTGGGTAGGTATTTTTAATGTTTGGATTGAGTGTTTAAATTACAAGACATAAGAGAATGTGGGTTTTAGAGCTACACTTAGGGTTTGCAAAAGTAGACGAATGGGCTGATTCCTAACCATTTTTATTGTGTGAAGCCTTATTTGTTGTTGCATGTCATGTTTGGGCACCATGGGTGACCCCATTATTAGTTATTTATTTAGTCTTGTATGTGCTAGTTTAGGGACCTAGTGGTCCATACTTGTCCTAATTTGTGTTTACTATTAGTTAAGTGGATTATTTGAGGTATGGGACCACCTAAGTGCCACTTGGGTGGGCCCCATAACCTCAACTCTTGTTCCATTTATTCCAAACTCGTAATTTGGCTAAAAGTGGCAATTTTTGTGATCAATTTTCATTTTGGGAGCTTCTCTATCATGGAAAAGGACCCCTTGAACCCTACCTATGCATAGGGGGGTCTATTTTCAAGACCAAATGGGAGTTTCCCTTGTATTATAACCCTCACACATCACTTTATCTTAACTGAGTTAGTTTTCATGTTTTTTAAATGTTGTAGAGGTTTTGGTTTTAATCACATTTTGGGTAATTTTGAATTTACCTCCAAAATGATAGTTTCTTTATTCTTTTTTTGTTTTATGAATTTTTGTGTGGGAAGATGAGAAGGGTGACAGATGTCACCCTCTCATTTGTGGGAATTTTTAATGGTTTTTATTTTAATATTCCCTTAAGGAGATGGGTTGGGACTCTTTGATACTTTTTTCATTTGGAGTGTTGGAGAATTTTGGTGTGCTTGGGGAGCTTGGATCTTTTTATTTTAGATTGCTTAGAAATTTTGAAGAGTTTCTTTGAGGTAGGCCTCCCTGTTATTCTACTATGTCTTTTATTATGAAATAGCTTGTTTTTATGAAATAAAAATTATGTTTTGACCGTGTTGTTGTTTTATGTGGGTTTTGGGTTTTTTGTGAATCCTTATGATTTTCTTTTTCTCTATCCATCATTCTTGCAATGGATTTTGGAGTGTTTTGGAAGAGGGAGGAATACCCTTTTCACCACATGGCTTGATGGGAAAGCCAATATTTTTTAATATTCTTCCCCTCATATGGTTTGATGTGTGGAAATATTTTCATATGGTCTGAACTTCTTTCCTAATCCTTGGAAAGGAAATCATCATGGTTTGAAAATCCTTCCAATGAGGAGGATTAGTGCATGGTTTAGAGAGATAAGTAGGGATATTAGGGTTTGACAGATAAGGAGGGTGCATGAAGTTTTACATTGTGTTTCCTATTTTTGTATTCACCTTTTGTCTACTTATGGGATTTCTTAACACTCTTTCCAATTTTGGGGAAAATCATGGAGCTTCTCCCATATGTATTTTTTTATTTTAGTTTTTTGTATGTGATAAGTGTTCTTGCATGTATACTTTCCCTTCCCTATTAACTTGTGAAAAAATGAGGCATGCATTCTCTCTCTACCATAGGCTTGGAGGGAGGATAACATGTCTTCCATGTATTGGAGATGGAATGTAATGATGCCAATAGGTTAGGAGGTAACCAGGCCCCTTATTCTTGTGCTTTGGAGTACATTTTGGTGTAAAGAACTTGCAGATTTGCTTGGATTTTGGAAATGAAAATTGAAGACATTGATATGTTGTTTCTCCTATTTTGGGGAAGTATTTTCAACTTTGTTTTTACATGGTTCTTTTAAAATATGTTGAAGTTCTTGTCTTGTAGTCTCCCATCTAGGGATGATCCTCGTATTTTAAATGTGTATTTGTAAGATTGGTCACTTTGATCAATGTCCTCAAGTCAATATTTGGTAGAATCTTGTTAAAGACTTGTATTGTAACATCTTGGTGACATGCAAAATTGTTCCACATTTTCAGAAAAACTCATACTTTGCATATTTTTCTATTGTGTAGTTTTTCATATTGAAAGTTGAAAGGAACTTTCCTTTAAAAAAAAGAATGGAAGAGTTAGTTATGTTTTATCCTCTTCTTAATAATGAATACAATTGTGTTGAAATATTTTTCCTTTCATATTGAGGTAAAAACTATACTTTTGTTTGTAGGAACATAGCTATATAATAGCATGTATTTTCTATGTGGAAGAAAACTTATTTTCTTTCCTTGGCTATGATTTTTTTAAAACAATTCTTAACGAAACATTAGGGGTAGGTTTTTAGTAATTTGCAAAGCATATTCAAAGGCTTAAATTTTTGAATGGGTGATTGCATTTAACCTTGCATTGCAAAGATGTTTTAATGGAAAGGATGTGAATAAAGTAAACTATAGTGGTCATCTTTGTTTATTTGTTTGCATATTTGATTGAGAGCAAAGAGTCTTAGGTAATAGCCCTTTGTGTTTCTAAATGATGGTTTTATTTAATTAAGTTATGAAAGTTAAAATGGTATTTTTTACACATTTTATTCCTTAGTAAATGGTTGAAATAAATATGAAATTGGATATGTATGTGCAAGTTTATATTATCCTTGGTCAAAGGAAACATTAATACTCATATATTTAAGAAACCATTTTTTACTGGTTTGGAAATAACTTATGAATTCTCATTAAGTTTAGTTTTTAAGTGCTCCTTTCCTTTATTCTTTAATGCCTTCAAAACTGAAACTAAAATTATCTTTCTACACAAATATGTAAAACTTTTTATACAAAACAATATTTAAATGAATATAAATAGGTATGGGTGCATGGTTTCACATACTTACCACTTTAAATGCATGCTTTCTTTTATAGAAATCTAATTTACTATCAGTGTGAGGAAAACATTTGAAATTGTTTTTCTATAAGTAAAGGTTTGAAAAAATTATATATGTATATCTGTGTGTGTGTGTGGATCATATATAAGATCAATAAATAATAATAAGAAAAAAAGATATGAATCAATTAAAACTTGCATACTGTGCATTATTATTACACAAAAAAAGTATAATTTGGGCAGGGCAAGCACCGGAGGGGGGTGGGGGGTGGGGAAACCTCTGTGCCTCAACCCCCATACTATTTGGAACTCCTCACAAAGTGTTGTGGCACAACCACACCACCCCCATCCACTATCCCTAAAACCTTATGACTCCCACATGTCCCTTTCTAACTCCCCTGCACAGTGTTGCAAGCCCAACCACCTCACTATCCGCTCTAAAATATGCCTCATATCTATACAGGCCACAGTCCTCGGGTCTATATGGTTCAAATGATATATATATATATATATATATATTTCATTGATTTGAGAAAATCCTACAAAAAAAACAATATATAATATGAAACCCTAGGTATGGTAGAAAAGAAGAAAGAAAAAAGGATAAGAATCCATAAAATTTATCTCCAAAACTTTGCGCACAAAGATAAAAGAGAAGAAATCATCATATTTCCATGAACTTCATGACCTCTTCATCAAACTTGAACAATGATTAACAAAATGAAACAAAATGAAGAGAAAATAAATATTAAGTTATAAAACTTGGGATTTTTGAGAGACCTAGATCTAATGGCCCACAATCGTTTAATCCTAGCGTGGAGATTAAGTCTTCCTACCTTTATGTTTTGGGATTTAAGTAGGATGGGGTGGAACTATTAAATAGGTAACTTAATTACATGGGGTGAATAGATTTAGGAGGGTGACCTTAGGAAAGAATTAAAATAAAGTGACCCTTGTAGAATAAAAATGTATTATTCTTTTAATGGATTGATTTAATTTTGGGGATGATTAAATATTGTATGGACTGTAATAAATTGTATTTAATAAAATATTTATGGTCTAATAGGTGACGTCAATCAGTAGGGTTAATGAAATATAATTTAATATGTATTTTAAAAAAATTATTACCAAAATGTTAGTAGTTTTAAGATGTATTTTATTGCAACAAAATTGGGGAATTACATTATTATATATCAACCGCATCTCCAACTATTACATTTATTCCTTCACCTATGCCCACTATAACACCTATTCCTACATCTATACCCATATCAACATCTACCATTTTGGATATTCTTACTTCCACATCAATGCCACCCCTTGAAATATCTACTTCACAAACAACCCCATTTAAGACAACCACAAATGATATGCATACCCCATACAGAAAAGCCATCACCCTCACTTCAAGAATTGCAAAGCCCAAACAATCTTTAACTCCTCTTGATCTCATCAAACACATCATTCCGAAACCACTTCCACCTATAATATCTTCAACGATGACACAATCTACATAATCTCATTCTGCTTCTATGGACACTCTAGTTAAAATCTTTATCATTCCTACCAAAGGTAAATTATTGCAAAGAAACTATAAGAGAGTTGGCATGCCCATAAAAAATACCTCATACATCTGTACAAAATGTTAGAGCTCACTCCGCTAAACAGTAACATAACTAAGCAATCTGATGTCACATCATCACTCTTACAACAATATCTATCCATCTTAGGGTTAGCCCTATCATCTAAGACCTCCATACAACTCAAAAAAATATAATCATTATTTTAAGTTTGATCCCCCTTCCTAATAATTCATATCCCCAATTTTGAAATCAGAATCCAAACCATCCAAGTCACCAATCATCAAAACTGTGACTAAGACAAGCATATTCTTCTTCTTCAAAGGCCAAGGTAATATGAAAGGCACGCAGACACATCACTCAACCTAAGATGATAACTCACCTGAAGCACACAAAGGTACCATGTCCCTCTTTTGAGTTGCTTATACAAGATGTTAGTGTGATGATGTTTAAACATGTTCAGATTCATAATTAGACATAAACATTCCACAGTGAATAATCAACATGTATATCTTAGAGAATCATGATAAATGAACTAAACACTAACTATGATTAGATTAACCATAAAAGAACCAAATACTATTATGTATAACACTATTATCCAGCCAATATACTCCATTGCATTAATATTGTAAAACATAGAAGCTTCATACACTGTAAATTATCTCCATGAGTCATGTGCGCATCAAAATCAACAACACAACTCTACAATAAATAAGTCCTTCTAGACTACATATTTCATTACATATTTATAAGGTTGGGGACTTTCCCTACACCACACATGCACTTATAACAATTAGGTCACATTTTTATAATATCCATACAACTTTACAATAGTATGCACACAATAAAAGTGCTCTAATAATAGATGTCCTATAGTTACATCCAGGTAGATATCCTATTATTATCTTAAACTATGTATGGTGCTTATATGTTGCTTGTTTTCAAAATACCATTGCATGGAGCAAAAGTCTTCATCTCAATGTGATCTCTGCACGTTATCTACAAAAATTTCCCTTATCGATAAAAATGGATAAGTCCTGACCCAATGTGTTCTGGGGTGTTTTTTCTTTCCTAACTTCTTGCGCCTTCAAATGCACATTATTCCAACACACGCATCATTTGTGTATTATCATTAGAGAAACATTATGTCTACTCGACATTACCCCACACTAAAGTATATTTTCATCCCAAAAATGATACTTTTTTCTGATGTCTCCAATAATAAATAATAAGTAATGAAATAATGAATGAAACATTATACAAAAGAATGAAGTTTTAATCTACAACACCCTCTTCTACAACTGGACGGATTAACTCTAGATATTCAATTTTGATTTCATCCTCCAATGGCTATCAGTCACTTAGTGCATTCCTCATTTTCTTTGGAATATAAGTGGTTATATCATTCAATTCATCCTTAGCGATTTTATATTTCTCATTTTTTAATATCTAAAAAACATTGGCCATACCTGATAGCATTCCCTCCATGAGGTCCATCTTGTACACAATGATTTTCCCAATCTCATCAAATCTATCCTTATGTAGATCTTGGGTTATTGCGAGGGTCTCACACTTTTTCTTACTAGTGTTAATATTTCTACGCACCCAAGTGTTTCATATTTCATTTCCTCAAAAACTTAATTGTCCTCTACTATAGTACTGATCCTTATTATGGATTTTCTCACCACACATAAATTGAGATCTTCGTCAACTTTCTTCACCTCATCTTTCAAGGTTTGGAGCAAGGACTCATAAGTTAAAACTTGTCTAAAAATATTGGCTCTTGCTCTTGCTGCTTCTTGTGCATAATCATTTAGTGAGGACATTTGAATTGGTCCATCATCTAATACCAATTTGACAAAACTCCGCACACAAAGCATAGAAGAAGGAAAATTTTTAGGAACCTGAGATTCTAGATGAGGTTGTTTCATAAGAATGTGATGACCAAGTTCCTCATCCATGCTAACGAAGGCCTCAATTTTTTCCTATTCACATTCCTTATCTTATTTTCAACACATTATCTCTTAATTTTTATCCTTGTTATCTTCAAGCATTTCTTAAATAGTGGTGTCCTTATCAACATTCCTCTATGTCATATCAGTAGATACCTTGACTAAGGCATTACTGACCTACTCATCAGACATTGGAGTGGGTTTTATAGTCATGTGCCTGATTTGGGGTGCCTTCTTCACTTTTGGCGAGACATAAGACTCTTTTCAAATGTCAAAATCAGGTTTTTCCATATGAGTCTATATGCACGAGGATAATTGCTTCCTTATGCATGTATTAGCCATATTTGGATCCATCAGCTCCCACCCATATAACTCTTTAAGTACCATAGTGCTATGAAAATGGGTGTGCATGATTTTTCTTGTGTCCTTAACATAGCCCATATTACGGAGAACATATTTCTCACTTTTCCTCTTTCTTTTTGTCCTTGGCCCTTTAGGAACCTGGGTGCTAAGGTATGGAGTGTGCCCACATCTTCTTCTACTTATTTCACCCCTTCCTCATCATATCTCATATCCTCATCTTGGGGCTCCTCTGCATCTTTGGCTTGAATCAGGGTTCCCAACACAGTATCCTCTTACTCCTCCTCCTCATCCTTTTTAAGCTTTAGTTTTCTTCTCCACTTCTTCTTGGGTGTTTATTTTTGAGAGGAGAGTCAAGGTTATCTTTGCAAAGGTTGAGATGTTCCTGTACCTTGGGTTCTTGTTCTTTTGAACACCCTCTTGAATTGGCACTACTCATGGATTATGTTTATGTCCAAGTCTTCCTCTCCTCCTTCCATTTATGGAGGAGTATCTATGTAATCACTTTCTACTTTGTTTTTTGGCTACCTTTAGCCTCTGTGGTCAAAGCCTCTACTATCCCCATTTAGTTCTTCTTCCTCATCTTCCTCTAAGGTCAAGTCAAGATTTAGAGCTGCCACATTTTCAAATGTATGCTTGCCTTTAGGTGGGCTTGGGATAATGAACTCATTCTCCACATACTTTCCCTTTTCCATCCTAGGCTTAAGATGGAGATAGATAAACATTACCCCACTATCCCCAATAGCCAAAATTAATGGCCTCATACTTATGACATCATAAATAAGCTTCTCAATGTAGGAAGATCAACTTGGATAAACATAAGTTGTCTTCATTATACCTTAACCGAAGCACAGCATAAAACTTGTGTACTGTTACCTAGAAGAATCATGTTATGAAGGCGTATGGTAGTTTTCACTAGGGAGTCCATATCCCATCCTTCATTGCAAACCACGTGATGCAAACATGTTGATATATTACAAACTGTGAGTCCTTTCCAACCACTGAGGGTAACTCCTTTAGAATGTGCCATTCCTCCTTGAAGGTTGAGAAAATTTAGTCATACCATAACTCCGCCCTCTACTTGAATGGACCACTAATTGATCCTTCACATAGATATTTTTCAAACATCTCTATGAGGGACTTATTTTGCAAAAGGTATTCCCATATTTGTTTTTTTCCCATCGGGCACAATAATTTATACAAACAAAAGTGATAATAATATAGTTCCAAAAATTATCTTCTCACATGTGCACACTTCCTCAAAAAGTGTATCTGATATATACCCTGCTAAGTTGTAAACTTATCCTTGTGAAATATTCTTAAAAATGAGTAGCCAAATGGTGTTTACTTGTGACCATCTTTCCTAATCCTTCAAATTGGTGATAAAATGTGTAGCTTCCTATATCAAACGGTACTTATTCAACCTATAGATATCCATCCCATGTGGACCCTTTGTGTATCCCAACTCCTTGTTGGTGGCCATAACAAGTGCCTTATCTAATAAATCACTAGTAACCTATTTCCCTATGCCCTTCAATCTTATCAACATAGAAATTAAAGGTGTTGTGATCCTTACTTGCCATCCAACAAAATAGAAGAAGTCCTTGTTGAATCTTCTCATCAACCATCATGATTGATTTTCCGGTTTTCCAAAGTATGGGAGTTTGTACAGCTGGTATACCCGCACTCTATTCATTAACTTATCTCCACCATCATCATATTCTCACTTGTCATCAATCATTCTATTGTTAGTATTTCGATTCAACAATGTGTCTAGTTCATCCTTGTTCTCGGTGGTGTGATGTTTGTAGTAGCACACCTTGCACCTATGGATATTGGAATCCCACTCCCGTCCAATATTTACTTATTCTAGATACAGTTGTTGACAATTTTTTCACTTGTGCAAAAATGGGAAACTCAAAACTTTGTTGGGATGGATAGCATTGGTGAAGTATACCTAATATAGGGGAGATCAAATCAAATAATGTCATTACTACTAATTTATTTGAAAGATTACATGAAATCTATAACTATCTATGCTGTTACAAAATGTAACAGATCACATAGTCTAAAATTTCATGACCATCCTCAACAAAAGAACTCAAGCCCCAAAGGATAGTTGTGTTTTCTTGATTAGGACATCCAATTGTAGAGTAGGTGAAGTGTAAAGTTTTGGAACAACAAACATAAGTGCAAATCACAGAAAATCTGATTTCATTATTGAATGTTACAAGTTCTATTCAATGTTCTTTCCTTCATGATTAAGACATTTAATTATGTTACTAATTTGTTTAGTTCATTATACAATCCATACAGAAATTAGAAATGCAGAAAGAGATATACAACTCATTTACAGAATTCAATGCTTTATTCACAAGGAGAGTCAAATGTTTCCCACACAAGCCATGGGATGTAACTGAAAAGTAAAATACAGCTACTGAAAAGAAAGATACACATGCATGAAAGAGAAGTCAAAGGAGTATGAGTGAACCCATCTTTTCCTTGTATATTCTTCATTGTGTAGAGCATCTCCATGCCAAATCCTTTCATCCTCAAGGCATGGTACCTGAAAAGAAAAAATAAGGAAATCATCAATAAAGAGCTTAGGGTTAATCCATATTCCTACATTTTCCTAATTTGTGCATATGAATCTTTAAGAAACAAGAGATGTAATTTATTTGAAGATCATATTACATAGCTCACTAAGGAAGCAAAAATAGAAAAGAGAATAAGAAGAATGGACACAAGAGAGGCCAAAAAGCCTAATTATTTTATAACTATTTTCCTAAGTGTGCAGGTACAAATTATAGCCAAAAGGAAAATAGACAAGTTATAAGCGTATGCAATAAAAAGAAGAATGTAACTAGAAGTTTCAAAAACTTTTCTGAGATGGAAGAGGTTACAGTACAAAAGAGAGAGTGGAAGATAGAGACACTAGTTCTAGTTGCAGTAGAAGAGGAAGAATCAAATTTAAAGAAGCTGAAGTGAAATGGAAGGGATTATAACTGAAACAAGATGAGAGACAAGATTATGGGAAACTTTTTCCAAGGCTTCTTCATGTAAAATGGACATTTACAACTTTTCATCATGTTGTTTTCAATTACTACATGTTTTAAAAGAACTATGCAAATCAAATAAGTGATACAGGAAGAAGAAAAGCATTACATGATGAAGATAAACAGTTAACATGTTTTCAGTTCTCAATTGCTATATTAGTTCAACAAGAAAAGTGTTACTTTTTATATTCTAGATCAAAACATATAACTACTATTTCTGGAAATTCATTAAAGAAAAGATTCTGAAAACATATTTCCAGGGATTTTCCTTATAAATTCAACATTTTAGATTTTTTTTCATCATGCATATCATAACTATAATAAAAGGAAGTACAGTATATAATGCAGAAAAGAAATGGAATACACTTTTAGTCTTCACATTGAGATATGTTGCCATATCAAATAAGTACAACTATTTATGAAAGGAAACAAATTAAGAAAAGATTAACATCGTGTTCATCACAAAAAGTCAAGACTCGATCTGATTACCCTAAGTTACAAAAAAGGTACAGTCTATTTTCTTTCAGCAGATCTATTCATTAGACAAAGGATGAAATAGGAAATATAAATTATACTTAGAAACTCACACAGATAGAGCTCCATGGCCTCAACTGAACCAAATACTGGTACCATAAAAATGAATATCTCTAAATGATAAATATTGAAGAAAAGATTAAGTGCTCAAGTGTATCTGAAATATTTCACTCAGTCAATAATTAATGGGAATATTTTTCTTAAATATTAAATGATTGAAATATGTGTACTGGGTAGAAACAGCTCTCGGGAAGGAACAGTTTTAAGTAAGTTACAGAAAACATCAAGTGCATGAATTATCATCATATAGTAGTTATAAAAGCAAAGATCAGAGTAAGCTACAAGTCTTCCTAAATACATACTCATATGAAAGGACCAGTTTTGATAAACACATCAAATACTTGTTCAAGAATGGTACGCTAGTTGCAAGGTAGAGTTCTTGTATAGGTCACAGTTTAATGCTAGTTTTCAAAAAAAGTTGCTAATGACAGTTTGTGAAAGCTATATCAAGATACAGAATAATGGAATTCAAAAGGAAAAATAAGCTAATCATATTTAGCATAGCCATAAATAGAGCCTCAATAGAAGAGGGCACAAAGACACAATAAATGTAATAATTTTTCCCATCAAGGTCAAAATGGAGAATATAGAGAAAATATCCCAGAAATTATGGCATTCATAGTGATACAGAAACTATCAGAGAAATGATGAAACTGAAATCTATATCTACAAAGAAAAGAGCCAAGGTTCTAACTCCTTTAAAAATGGCGTTTCAACACAGCATAGAGAAAATTTATACAGATTTGGCCAAAGTAAATGGAACTCAAAATACATAGATGTCTAATTCACAAGGAAGAATAGATCAAAGTTTACACTCACCAATTAATACAGAATTGTTAAGTCCTCAAAAACCATCAAATGCAAAACAAGAAAGACGATGACCCAAATCATTTTTTGCAACTCGAAACCCCAAAGAACCACGAAGGCATGAGATATGCAAAGAATGAGTAAAACATCAGTATTTTGAAATCAAGATTATAAATTGATGTAGTTAAAATCTCAAAGAATGTAAAACATAACATTCCATCATCGAAATGGTGATGATCATCACACAGAGAAGCCAAGCTGGAAAAGAAGAAAATTGAGTCTTAGAATAACCACAGGGAGCTTAGAAGGCCGAAAGAATAAAAAAACCTGAGCCTACAAAGCTCAGCAATGATGGCCAAGAGAGAAGGTATAACTTTGAGCTTTTGAGGATCAAAGCATATGACGGTATCAAGAAAGAAATAACACAGAAACAAGCTTCAGGGTTCAACGATGGTGTAAAGCGAGACAAACGGATACAGACCCAAAGGAGCAACCAAAAACAAGTTCGAACTACAGGCCAAACTAGAAAATGACAAAAGTATTGAAAGTATCATTCAAATGATACAACTGTGATACAAACCAATCTCTAAACTATCATACAATCAATGATTGCAGAGAACTCACGATTTAGAAGAAGGATAAAAAGTGACAACTTAATACAAATCTTCACAAATCCAAAAGCTCAAGCTCATTGATGCAGAAATAGATAGTGAGATGTCACATGGAGATTTCGAAGACATGTAAGCCAAATGGAGCTGAGATTCAAGAAAAAATAATGTCATCCAAGAAAAATTTTCCAGGGCTTCACCACTCTCAATGAGCAAATGCGAAATGATCAAAATGGTGGTGTTTGAGTTTTTTTAATTCACCCACCTGAGCTTAGAAAACCTAAATCAACTTGAGTTAATGTTTCAATGGACAAGATCAGGCCGTGCAAAGATCAAGGGCCAAAAGGGATCCTCAAAATTTGAAGTAAATCACCATGATCAAGATGCCACTAACTGTATTAATTTTGCAAGGTTTAAAACTCTAATAACGGGTTTCAGATTTATGGCAGAAAATGATAAAGGACAGAAATCAAGACCCAAGATCAGCACCAGATATCAACGCAAACTCAACCTAAGTTAGGTCTCCACTGAAAAAATGCATAGAGGAGTGAGTCATCGTAGGAAGGGGCCAACTCACGTGTCTAAAATTTAAATCATTGCAAAAGGTTTCAAATTCTAAACTATAGTCCATCCAAAACAAACAAATCAATGACCAAATTATGCCACAATGATCACCGAAAAGCTGAGATATCAAGACTATAGTCCATTTGAAACATGCAAATCTGACTATGTAATTTCCATATAATACTCATCAAAGGGGGTTGAATGATCAAGTATTGATTATTTTCAAACCATAATCTAAGAGAGACATGTGTGTTATCAAAGGTGGTCCCCTCATCTTACGTCAAGAACCATGGTAATATTCTAAGTCCACAGGGTGGCAGACTATAGTGTGGCGTGCATAAATTTCACAACGTGGTCGAATAAAATGGTCAACCTTTGTATTTTGTAAGTCCACCAAGGTGGCCAAACCAAGCAGATTGGAGGTGGTCCCCACTTCAAGGGGGTAATTGGCAGTATGTCACTATTGTGACCTTTTGGAGCCAAAACAAATGTCAGCATCAGAATATGTACACATGGAAAGTGGCCCCACATTGGATGTTTGTTTTGCAAATATTTTGATTTATTTATTCACAGGAAGAGAGTTATATTTTTTCATGCTTCATAAGAAGACAGAATAGAGAAGAGACAAGTTGCATGCCATGGAGAGACACTTGCCTAGCAAGTAATATTTTTTGGCAAAATTATTCACCCATCTTTATTTAAAATAGAACAATCAATTTCAGTTGACTGAGATGTAATCAAAAGCTATTAATGCCTCTTGCACTAGTTTTGATTATTTTATCCTTTTATTTATTATTAAATAAAGAATAAAATTAGGATGCATGGGTGAGTACAACCTTAGGCTATTTTTAGGAAGGGGGTGCAATTTATTTTGTTGTATATTGTATTACTTTCCAAAGCACAAGGATGCTGGCTGGAATACTTTTGGTTATATGAGTACTAAAGCAATTTTTTCCAATTTTTCCCTCTGAGTGTGAAGTATTTTCTGCCTTTCCAAGTTATTTTGCAGTCTTTTGTATGTTACATTAATCTTGTGAATGCAAATTCCCTGATCAATCACCTTACCCTACTACAAATTTCAGTCCTTTCTGCTTAATTTTTAATGTGCATGTTAACTTATTCATACTATTGTGATCTTCCCCCAGTACAATCAAGTGTTTTTTCCCTTAGATATTCTGTAGAAAAAAAAGTATTGGTTCATACATCAGGAATCCTTCACATATAAGCTGTGCATATACTCAGTCAAATCCCTCATACAAATTTTGTGTATCACCTTAGTTTTAATCATTTTTACAGTCATATTTTACTCTCAAACTCCCATAAAGCAATTTAGGATACACCAATAAGGAACTGGCCTTGATACCGGAGACTCACCTTGAAATAGGTATACCCACAGACCAGACCTGTGTTTCCATTGTATCTACAAAAGAGAGAGATAATTTGTGCAAGCTTAGAAAACCTACAGCCATCTCTCTACAGGGTGCACTTTCGAGAGATAATAGTTTTTGGCACACCCGGTGGGATAATGAATCAGATCTGCATGCGAGTTTCAGACCTACAACAGAACCACAACAAATTAAAATTCACTTTCAAGAGCAGACTGCAGCTAATTTATTCTAAAGATTTTGTGATCTTTTGGAAACTCCATAAAGTTTTTTTTAGACCAGTATTACAGCATGTTCCATGCCTAAAGTGACTACAAGATCATCGGTAATAGGAATTCCTTATGAATTTGTTTATTTACCTTTGAATTCTACTAGAAGGAGAAGAGTTGGTAATACTTTACCTTATAATAGACCTGGTTTTGGTAACCCTTATTCTAATATTCCTTCACCAGGTATCAATTTCTCTATTAACATCCCATTTTTTCAAATGGATATCCAACCACCAAGGAATTTTGTGACCTTTACAAATTGAAGTCCTTTAGTAATCTGAGTTTGTCATGATATTCCCAATGTTGCGATGAAAATTTTGCCATCATTCACGGGTGAAAATTAGGTTACACCAACTGAACATATAAAATATGTTACAGCCCTATGTGTAGTCCATAATATCACTCATGAAGACATAGCTCTAAGACTTTTAGCTGCATCTTTTAAATGAAAATCCTTACAATGGTATAAAAACCTAGAAATTGGCAACATAAGAACTTGGGATGACTTAGGTGAAAAATTGCTGAAACAGTTCCAGGATAATCTAGATCATTTGTCTCTCATCAAACAATTGTCTACTATTAAAAGAGCTCCAAATGAATTTATGTCCAGTTTCAATATCTGCTTTGCCAGAATTTGGGAGAGAATTCCAGCAAGTGTGAAGCCTCAAGTTGCTCATGCTTTCCTTTATTACCTTAGAGCATTAAACAGTGATATCTCAACTATGATTCAGTAAATGGGTGGAGATACACTCCCAGCAGCTTATGATATTGCTATCCAAGCTGAAAATAGCCTTATTCAAGCTGGAAAATTTACGCTAAGGCCATCAATCCCTTTCTCGATAGATTTAGAACCTATTCCTTAGCCTATTACAATCATAGAGCCCACTGTTGTAGCTGCATCAAATGATCTATTCAAAGCTTTGCAGACTATTGGAAATAAATTTAATTTGATAGAGAACAAAATTACATTACCTAGCAAACCCTACCAAGCTCCTTGGCATTCCTATCAACAGAATCAAAATTATATGCAGCCCTACTAGCAAAGGAAGTTTGACCCAAAGGCTCCTAGTTACTCTAACACTTTAGTTCCAGTTAATATGGTTACAGAACAATGGTGTCAGCCTTACAATCAACCTCATTCAACTATAACTTGCTCAAATGTTTTTCTAAATCTGAATCTTGTTGCATAACCTCAATCTGAAACATTGTTTATGCCTCAAATGGAGGGTGGGTAGCAAGAAACTCATGTTCAAAAAGCACCTAAACAGAATTTAGTCAATTTTAATGAGGAGGATTTCATTGCAATCACTACTAGGGATCAAGAGAGGGTTGTTAAAAATCAAATGCAACAAAATAGGCTTATCCTACCTACTGTCACTGACAAGACAACATTTATAGCTCCAAATTCCTCTAACAACCCTATTGTTCCTCAAAAATAAACAAGTGTCCCAGTTGATAAAATTCATCAAAGACAGCTACAACCTAATCCAAGAAGACTGTTTATACCTTAGATATCCAAGGCAGCTAAAGCAGAATTAGTTTTTGCTAAGGCCTACTCTAAAACAGTTAATTCTTTCTCTAAGACAATTTCTTCTTTTAACATTGTTGATGTAATGAAAAAACATAATGTTAACATCTCAATGTGGGATGCTCTAATTTACTTTCTCATGAATTAGCTAAGCTACACATTTCTTCAAATATAGCAGAAAAATAAGTTCAGAAGATAGACATGGTCGTTGGAACATTTGAGCAAGACCGTATTAATGAAATTAAGTGGATGGTTCAGAAAGTTTTGAATGTTCCTCACATTAAGAAACCACCACCATTTTATTTATCACTTATTATTGGAGAAAATTTCATTCATAATTGCATGGTGGATAGTGGCACAAGTAGCACAATTATGCCAAAAGTGATTACAGAAAAATTAGGATTGCAGTATGAGCCTACAGAAAGGAGTGTCTTACAGCTTGATGGAACTGCAACTAATACGGTTGGTATAATCAAAAATTTAGAGGTAACGTTACATGCTTGCCCAAATTTTTCTATTCTGTAAGATGTTACTATTTTGGATCTACCTCCATACTTTGCCTTGTGCTTATCTAGAGATTTCAGAGCAAAAATAGGTCGTTATCTCTCCTCAGATTGGTCCTTCTTATTTTTTACTACACGTTATGGAACTAAGGTTACTATCAATTCAGAACCATTGGCCAAATTCCATATTGAGCCTTATTCTCCAAATATAGTAGCTAATTACTCAGCTTTAGAGCAATCTAATTTTGATGATGTAGCTCAGGTTTCAACATTAGATGGTGTTTCTAACCTGTTTATGGATAAAAAGATAGTTGAAGAACATGCTCATGATTCTTGTAAGGAAGTTGAAGAATATATTTTTGGTGTGTATTGTATGCATGAAGAAAAAACACCACTTCCCTTATTGTCTAAAACATAAAATTCAGCAGAAGGGATTTGGAAGCTTCATTTTGATGGAGATAAGAACAAGAAAGGATAGGGAGTAGGTTTTATGCTCACTTTCCTGAAAAACGAAAGGTATTTCTCAGCTTTAAGTCTCCAATTTACATGCACTTGTAATGTAGCTGAATACCAAACATTAATTCATGGCTTACTTTGGGCCAGAAAGAAAGGTATCAGCACATTAAAAATCTTTGATGATTCTGAGTTGGTTATCAATCAAGTAAAAAACTTCAATGTTTGTAAGAATTCACTAATGAAGTCTTACAGACATAGATTTTCAAACTTAATGGAAGATTTCAACACCATTAATATTCAGTCAATTCCTAGAGCTAAAAACAAGCATACCTATAGACTTGAAGTAGTTGGTGTTAGTTTTGAAGTTCTGGAATAGATGGAAAATAACAAAATTCAAATTCATATTAAGCTAATTTTTAGGCCCTCAATACCTGATAATGATTTAAATTGGCAGGTTTTTGAAAGTGATGATCAAATCTATAGGTTTTTGCAGCAAGAAGTTAAATTTTCTGCAGTAAATCAGGATAAGCTACAACATTTATACAATGATCAAATTGTTCAACTAAAGAAAAATAAATTTCCTCGAGGTCTTGTCCATTTGGAAGACATATTTAGTACTGATGATCAGTTAAGAAAAGATAAAACTAAGCTGTCAACGCATGCTGACAACTATGAAGAGATTTTAATTGATGAAGGGAAAAATTTACTTCTCGAAAAGGTATGTTCCTCAGCTGACAAACACTCATTTATTAATCTTTGTAGAGAATTTAAAGATGTTTTCACTTGGAGATACCAAGACCTGAAAGGGTTTGATTCCAGTTTAGCACATCATACTATCAAATCACAGCCAAATTCTAAACTAGTCAGGTAGAAACAAAGGTCTGTAAATCCCAAAATAAAACCTCTTATGAGGAAATAATTATCCAAGTTGATTGAATCAATTACTATCTTTCCAGCTAAGCATTCAATTTGGGTAGCCAATCTTGTTCCTGTCAGTAAGAAAAATGGGGAAATCAGATTATGTGTGGATTTCAGGAGATCTTAATAAAGCATCATTAAAAGATCATTACCCACTACCGAATATGGATCATATTTTGAGAATAGTCTCAGGTTTAGATAGACTATCTCTTCTAGATGGTTATAGTGGATATAATCAGATTATAGTCTGAGAAGAAGATAGGTATAAAATACCTTCTACCACTAAGTCGGGTTCTTACGCTTATAAAAGAATGCCTTCTGGTCTTTCAAATGTCGGTGTAATGTTTCAACATGTAATGGACATGGATTTTCATAACTTATTAAATAAATGCATTCTTGTTTATTTAGATTATGTGACTGTATTTTCAAAAGATTCTGAAGAACATCTAATGCATTTAAGGTAGAATTTTCAACTATGCAGGTAGTTTGGAATATCTTTAAATTCCAAGAAGTCGATCTTTTTAGTACATCAAGGTAAATTACTCGACCATATTGTTTCTAAGAAAGGTTTAGCAATTGATCCTTTCATAATCAAAGCTATATCACAGCTATCATTTCCTCATCATAAGAAGGCATTACAAATTTTTCTTGGAAAAATCAACTTTGTTAGAAGATTTGTTCCAAATTTTGCAGCATTGGTTAAACCGTTAACAAATATGTTAAAGAAAGAGAAAAATTTCTCTTGGACTAGTGAAGGGAGAGAAGGTTTGGAAGCAATCAAAACAACTATCTCTTAGGCTACTACTCTTGCAAATCAAAATTTTGATAAATATTTTACAATGTATGCACTTGCGGGAGTTGAAACAATCTCAACTATTTTAACTCAGGTTAATGATGAAAGTATTGAGCATCCAATTGCTTTCTTTGGATAGAGTTTGCATGATTACGAAACAAGGTACACATTTCTTGAAAAACAAGGTACAAATTTGAATTACATGCTTTCAAACAATAAAATTCATGTTCTTGTTTCTCATCCAAGTGTGAAAGCTTTCCTTTTAAATAAAGAATTGAATGAGAAAAGAGAAGGCTGGATAACGCAGGTTATGGAATATGATGTTGATATCCAGGTTGATTTAAGACAATTCAAGGTAACGGTTTATGTGAAAATCTAATTGCTGATATGGAAAAACAAGCTGCAGAACCAGATGATTCAAAACACCATGCTAAAATTACGTATCAATAATTAGAAATTGTGGTACAACCAGAAAATCAACAACCAGAACTTGCTCGAGAGATCCAAAAATCAAGGTGGATGTATGATTTGGTTAATTACTTACAACATGACACCTATCCGGAAGGTATGGATCAGAATAAATGAAGATATTTCAGATTACAAGCTATTCCTTATATTTTTCGTTGATGGTGTGTTGTTCAAAAGGGATATTAATGGGATCTTCCTGCGATGTGTTGATTATGATAAAATTCAAAAAATATTATCAGAATTCCATGAAGGACCTGCAGGAGGTCACTTCTTAGCACGTACTAAAGCCTTAAAAATTATGAAAGTAGGTTACTATTTACCTAGCATATTCAAAGACTATTTTGAATGGTTTAGGAAGTGTAAGAAATGTGCTTTCTTTATTAGAAAATAACATCTTCCTTCGTTGCCTTTGCAGACTATTTCCGCTGATCAGCCTTTTATGTAGTGGGGTCTTGATTTTATTTGCATGATAAACACACATTTGTCATAAGGACACAAGTGGATCTTAACTACTATAGATTATTTTACATGATGGACTAAAGCAATAGCCTTGAAATATGCTAATGAAACTTTGATACTATCCTTTTATGAAGGAATAGTTTATAGATTTGGAGTTCTAGCAACTATCATATCAGATAATGCTTTAGCATTCCTTGGTGCAAACATAATAGATTGGGTTGTTAACCATGGAATATGTCTAAGTTCTTCATCTAATTATTACCCATAAGGTAATGGCTTAGCTGAGATTGCTAACAAGAATTTGTTAAGAATCAGCAGAAGAACACTCAAGGATAATAAAAGAGCTTGGCATTTGATGTTGAATTCCACACTTTGGCCTGACAGAGTGACTCCTAAAATATCAGTTGGAAATTCACCATAAAATCTTGTGTATGGGAAAGAAACAAGAATGCATATTTCAGTTGAGTTACCCACATTATATTTGTTGCATCAAATGGAGCTACTTGAGAATGAACCATTGTAGGTTTCTTATGCAGAGTTAATGGAATTACAAGAGCTAAGAGATCAAGCTAATTTAAATATGGAAAAAAGTTAGAAACAAATCAAGTAGACTTTTGACAAAAAAACCAAATTCGGAGTCTTTAATGAAGGAGATATTGTGTTAAAGTGGGATGTTGATCGTTCAAATCCAGGAAGACACTCAAAGTTTGATACACTCTAGTGTGGTCCTTACATGATTTCAACTTGCAAGGAACACAATGCTTTCTAGCTTTTGAAGATGAATGAAGAGGAAATTCCTATTCCTGTGAATGGTATGTTTCTCAAACACTGTTATTAAAAATCTTATAGTGATTATTAGAGTAGGATTTCCCTTCAATAAGTGTAGTTCCTGCACATTGCATTGTTTTTCAATTCAATAAGTGCATTCGTGCACGTGATTTGGTTTACCAGATCCTTTCCCATTTTTATTTTTGTTTTGGAAAGGTTGGAATTTTTAGAAAAGGAAAATTGTTGTTGCATGTTTGGATTCCATGCCCAATGGACAAGAGCAAGGCACTAGTATATAAGCTAGTAGGTAGCTTTCCCCGCAGGATCTCTAGAAATGTTGACAATTATTGCACTTGTGTAAAAAATAGGCAACTCAAAACCTTGTTAGGATGGATAGCATTAGTGAAGTATACCTAAGCTAGGGGAGATCACATTAGATTATGTCGTTACTATTGATTTATTTGAAAGATTACATGAAATCAGCAACTATGTGTGCTGTTACAAAACGTAACAGATCACATAGTCTACAATTTCATGACCATCCTTGGAAAAGGAACACAAGCCCCGAAGGATAGTTGTGTTGTCTTGATGAGGACATCTAATTGCAGAGTAAGTGAAGTGTAAAGTTTTGGAACAGCAAGCATAAGTGTAGATCATAGAAAATCAGAGTTCATTATTGAATGTTACAAGTTTTATTCAATGTTCTTTCCTTCATGATTAATGCATTCAATTATGTTACTAAGTTGTTTAGTTCATTATACAATCCATACAGAAAGTAGAAATTCAGAAATAGATATACGACTCTTTTACATAATTCAATGCTTTATTCACAAGGAGAGTCAAATGTTTCCCACACAAGCCGTGGGATGTAACTGAAAAGTAAAATACAGCTCATGAAAAGAAAGATACACATGCATGAAATAGAAATCAAAGGAGTATGAGTGAACCCATCACTGCCTTGTATATTCTTTGTTCTACATGGCATCTCCTTGCCAGATCCTTTCATCCTCAAGGCATGGTACCTGAAAAGCAAAAATAAGGAAATCATCGTTAAAGAGCTCAGGGTTAATCCATATTCCTACACTGTCCTAATTCATGCATATGGATCTTTAAGCAATAGGAGATGTAATTTATATGAATATTAGATTACATAGCTCACTCAGGAAGCAGGAATAGAAAAGAGAATAAGAAGCATGGACACAAGAGTTGCCAAAAAGCCTAATTATTTTCTAACTATTTTCCTAAGTGTATAGGTACAGGTTGCAACCAAAAGGAAAATAGACAAGTTATAAGTGCATGCAATAAAAAGAAGAATGTAACTAGAAGCTCCAACTATTTTGAAATGGAAGAGGGTACAGTACAAAAGAGAGAGTAGAAGATAGAAAAACTTGTTCTAGTTGCAGCAGAATAGGAAGAATCAAATTTAAAGAAGCTGAAGTGAAATCGAAGGAAGCGATTATAGCTGAAACATGATGAGAGAGAAGATTCTAAGAAAATTTTACTAGGGATTCGCCATGTAAAATGGACATTTACAACATTTCATCATGTTGTTTTCAATTACTACATGTTTTAAAATAACTATGCAAATCAAATAAGTGATAGAGGAAGCAAAAAAGCATTACATGATCAAGATAAATAGCTAACATGTTTTCAGTTCTCAATTGCTATATTAGTTCAGCAAGAAAAGTGTTACTTTCTATATCATGGATCAGAACATATAACTACTATTTCTAGAAATGCATTAAAGAAAATATTTTGAAATTTTTTTTCCAGGGCTTCGCCTTATAAAATCAACATTTCAGATTTTTTTTCAGCATACATATCATAGTTATAATAAAAGGAAATACAGTATATAATGCAAAAAAGAAATGGACTGCAGTTTTAGTCATCACATTGAGATATGCTACCATATCAAAGAAGTACAACTATTTATGCAAGGAAACAGATCAAGAAAATATTAACATCAGGTTCATCACATGAAGTCGAGACTCGGTCTAGTTACTCTAAGTTACAAGAAAGGTAAAGTCTATTTTCTTTTAGCAGATCTATTCATTAGACAAAGGATAAAATAGGCAGTATAAATTACTGTTAGAAACTCACACAGATAGAGCTCCATGGCCTCAACCGAACCAAATACTGGTACCATAAAAATGAATATCTCTAAATGATAAATAGTGAAGCAAAGATTAAGTGCTCAGGTGGATATGAAATATTTAACTCAGTCAACAGTTAATGGGAATATTTTTCTTAAATTCTGAATGGTTGAAATATGTATACTGGGTAGCAAGAGCTCTCGACAAGGAACAATTTAAAGTAAGTTACAAAAAACACAAAGTGCATGAATGATCATCATACAATAGTTATACAAGAAAAGATCAAAGTAAGCTATAGGTTTTCGTGAATACATACTTAAATGAAAGGATCAATTTTGATAAACACATCAAATAGTTGTTCAAGAATGGTACACTAGTTACAAGGTAGAGTTCTTGTATAGCTCACAGTTTAATGCTAGTTTTCAAAAAAGGTGCTAGTGATGGTTTTAGAAAGCTATATCAAGCTATAAAATAATGGAGTTCGAAAGGAAAAATAAGCTAATCGTATTCAGCATATCCATAAATAGAGCCTCAATAGCAGAGAGCACAACGACATAATAAATGCAATAATTTTTCCCATCAAGCTCACAATGAAGAATACAGAGAAAATATCCCAGAAAATATGGCATTCATAGTGATATGGAAAATTTCATAGAAAGGATGAAATTGAAATCTATATCTACCCAGAAAAGAGCCAAGGTTCGAAATCCTTCAAAAATGGCGTTTCAACACAACATAGAGAAGATTTATACAGATGTGGCCAAAGTAAATGGAACTCAAAATACATAGATCTGTAATTCATGAGGTAGAATAGCTCGAAGTTTACACTCACTAGTTAATAAAGAATTGTCGATTCCTCAAAAACAATAAAATTCAGAATAGGAAAGACGAGGACCCAAAACATTTTTTGCAATTGGAAACCCCAAAAACCATGAAGGCATGAGATTTGGGAAGAATGAGCAAAACATCAGTATTTTGAAATCAAGATTATCAAATGGTGCATTTAAAATCTCATAGAATGGAAAACTTACCATTCCATCATCAAAATAGAGATTCTCATCGCACAGAGAAGCCAAGCTCGGAAAGGAGAAAACCAAGTCTCAGAATGACCACAAGGAGCTCACAAGGCCAAAAGAACCAAAATAAAAAAACTGGAGCCTACAAAGCTCAGCAACGATGGCCAAGAGAGAAGGTATAACTTCAAACATCTGAGGATCAAAGCATATGATGGTCTCCAGAAAGAAATAACACAGAAATGAGCTTCAGGGTTCAATAATGGTATAGAGTGAGATAAAGGGATACAGACCAAAATGAGCAACCAAAAACAAGTTTGAAGTACAGGCCGAAATAGAAAATGACCAAAGTATTACAAGTATCCTTCAAATGATACAACGGTGAGAATAAACAGGCTCTAAAATATCATACACTCAATGATTGCAAAGAACTCACGATTTAGAAGAAGGATAACGAGTGACGGCTTAATACAAATCTTCACAAATCGAAAAGTCTAGCTCATTAATGTAAAAATAGATAGTGAGATATCACATAGATATTTCCAAGACCGTAAGCTAAACAGATCCAAGCTTTAGGAAATAACAGTGACATCCAAGAAAAATTTTCCAGGGCTTCAGTGCTCTTAGCGAGAAAATGTGAAATGACCAAATTGGTGGAGTTCAACTTGTTTTAACTCGCCCACCTGAGCTTAGAATACCTAAGTCAACTTGAGTTAATGTTTTAATAGAAAAAATCACACCATGCAAAGATCAAGGGCCAAAAGGGATCCTAAAAATTCACAGCAAATCACCATGATCAGCATGCCACCAACTGTATTGATTGCGAGGTTTAAAACTCTAATCACATGTTTGAGATTGACAACAAAAAATGAAAAGGACATAAATCAACAAGCCAAGATCATCACTGGATATCAATGCAAACTCAACCTAAGTTAGGTCTCCACTGAAAAAATTCATAGAGGGGTGAGTCACCGTGGGAAGGGGCCAGCCCACGTGTCTACAATTTAAATCATTGCAAAATAATTTCAAAGTCTAAACTATAATCCATCCAAAACAAACAAAGTTAACCAAATTATGCCACAATGATCACTGAAAAGGTGAGATATCAAAATATAGTCCATTTAAACATGCAAAGATGACTATGTAATTTCCATATAATATTAATCAAAGGGGGTTGAATGATCAAGTATTGATTATTTTCAAACCATGGTCTAAGAGAGCCATGTGTGTTATCAAAGGTGGTCCCCTCATCTTATGTCAAGAACCACGGTAATATGCTAAGTCCACAAGGTGGCAGACTATAGTATGGTGTGCATCAATTTCACAAGGTGGTCAAACAAAATGGTCGACCTTTGTATTTGCTAAGTCCACCAAGGTGGCCAAACCAAGTAGATTGGAGGTGGTCCCCACTTCAAGGAGGTAATTAGCAGTATGTCATTATTGTGACCTTTTGGAGCCAAAACATATGTCAGCATCAGAATATGTACACATGGCAGGTGGCCCCACATTGGGTGTTTGTTTTGCAAATATTACAAATATTTTGATTTATTTACTGATAGGCAAAGAGTTGTATTTTTTCATGCTTCACAAGAAGACAGAATAGAGAAGAGACAAGTTGCATGCCGTGGAGAGAGACTTGCCTAGCAAGAAATATTTTTTGGTAAAATTATTAACCCATCTTTATTAAAAATAGATCAGTCAACTTCAGTTGACTGAGATGTAATCAAAGGCTATTAATGCCTCTTGTACTAGTTTGTATTATTTTATCCTTTTATTTATTATTAAATAAAGGATAAAATTAGGATGCATGGGCGAGTACGTCCTTAGGCTATTTTTAAGAAGGGGGTGAAATTTATTTTGCTATATATTGTGCGCCTTTGCAAAGCACAAGGATGTTGGCTAGAGGACTTTTGGATATATGAGTACTGAAGCAATTTCTTATAGTTTTTCCCTTTGAGTGTGAATTATTTTCTTCCTTTCTAAGTTATTTTGCAGTCTTGTGTATGTTACATTAATCTTGTGAATGCAAATTCCCTGATCAATCACCTTACCCTGATGCAAATTTCAGTCCTTTCTGCTTAATTTTTATTGCGCATGTTAACTTATTTGTACTTTTGTGATCTTCCCCCAGTATAATCAAGTGTTTTTCCCTTAGATATTCTGTAGAAAAAAAACTATTGGTTTGTGCATCAAGAATCCTTCATAGATCAATTGTGCATATACTCATTCAAATCCCTCATACAAATTTGGTGTATCACCTTAGTTTTAATCATTTTTATAGTCCTCCTTTACTCTAAAACTCCCAGAAAGCAGTTTAGGATACACCAATAAGGAACTAGACTTCAAACCAAAGACTCACCTAGAAATAGGTATACCCATAGACCTGAGGTGTTTCCATTGTATCTACGAAAGAGAGAGATCATTTGTTCGAGCTTTATAAAACCTATATCCATCTCTCTACAGGGTGCACTTTCAAGTGATAACAACTACATTTTTTATAAATTTCTCTCAGGAGCATCCTTGACCTCGGTTTCCACCTTTTTCTTCCCCTTTTTTCCTACTCTAGATGTTTTCCTTGGTACCATGATAAAAGCTGCACCTTTTTCCTCTGTCAAGCAAGCTCATGTGCCCTAGTTTTAAACTACGTGCCCTAGCTACTTATCAATGTTTCTACTTCACTCAAACCCTTCTCTAAAGGGGATGTAAGTCAATTATGTGCACAAATCCGCACACCTCACCTAGTTTCATAGCTCTCCCTACCTCAATGTGTTTCACTAAAGTTGGTCATAAATAGCTCACTGGAATACTTATGATCATAAAGGAAGAAATGAACCCACATCATGTCTTTATATACATTTTTGAAAATTAAATGCATTTATTGCTCCTTTACCTACCACCAACCCTCTCATTAATTGACCATTTTCATAATTTCTTGCATCATAAAACTACGTACGACAAATATAATCTTATAGCATGCCTTTCTACCTTCTAGGTATAGACCTCCTTCCACACACTGCCATGTGCCAAAGTACCTTGCCACTACAACTTCCTCGAGTATTTTTTACAGCCGCAGCTTACCTCGTGTTATACTATTCATTCGTTCATTTCCATATATGATCTTATTTAGGATTAATTTTCTCTCTACTAGTGACTTTCCATAGTATCTATACTTTTTAATCAAGAGAAATCCCATTTGATAGTATTTTCTTGTGTACCCACTTTTAAATGAAAACCACCCCACACGAAGTGTATGTGCAGTCCTCTACACATAAAAACACTTCTGATTGTAATCAGCTTCTCATGTGCAAACACATTTATTACACAAAACACTAAACTAAATTGAAAAATCATAGTGACGAAGAAGGAAAAATTCTAAAGGAAATACAGTAAGGGAAATCTATGCTAAATGGTAATATTACCTTATTACAAACACCAAGAAGGCTTATTTATAGTAGGGATTTACCATACTCCTAAGTAATATGGTAATTGTATTGCATCAAGTGCCTCTAACTAGAAATTTCCTGATTCAAGTATGTGATTGATAACATATGGTCCCAACCAATACACCTTAAGCTTTCCTGGGTGGTGCAAAAAATTTGAATCATAAAGAAGCGCCATCTTCCCAACCTCAATCTTCTTTTCCTTGATAAATTTTTCATGCCATGCCTTCTAAATGTCTTGTTCCTACTTGTGACTTCAATGTGTTATGACACATCTTTCATCGAGTTGTATTAATGTGTCAATTCTCTCTTCCAAATATTTTTCATCAGCTAGACCTCTAGCGGGTGCAATACGTAAAGAAGGTAACATAAATTCTATTAGAAGAATTGCTTATTCACCAAACACCAACTAAAATGGTATGGCCTTATTCAACTTTTTATATGTTGTTCTATATGCCCAAAGTATAGAAGAAACTTTATCATCCCAATCTTTCCTTCCAACATCACAAATTTTTGTCAATGTTTGGCTCAATATCTTGTTGAAGGATTTAACAGTCCCATTTTATTGAGGGTGGTAGGGTGTGGTCTTGTTGTTCCCAACCATAAATTCATCCAATAATATCATGATTGTCTCATTCAATAAATGTGTGCTCCTATCAATTTTCATTCTCAATGGACATCCATTCCTAGTAAGAATATTTTCCCATAACAACCTTGTTTATGTAGCTGTTGTACAATCTTTTGTAGGTGTTGCTTCTACTCACCTTGTAATATAATTTGTACAAGTGATGATGTAGTGCAATCTAGTTCTATGCATGGCTAGCGAAATAGGACCCAAAAAGTGTAATGCCCATTTTTCAAATGGTTTTTCACTAGTAATAGGCCTTAAAGGCATTTCATCTCTTTTCCCAGGTTTTCCAAGGCAATGATAATGATCACATACCTTATAATACTCCTTGCAATCCTTTTATAAGGTTTCCCACTATAAACCAGTGAGTAGGATCTTTCATACAGTGGTGTCACCTGTATAGTGTCCACCTATAATACCACCATGAGCCTCTTCCATGATTGTCGTGTGCTCATGCTTCAGTACACACCAAGGTAATACTTCGTCTCATTCTAGTTTTTATAGGTCACCACTGATCAACATGAAAGGTGCAGAATGAATTTAAAGTTGGTTCTTTTCTAAGGATTTCATTCCTTTTGGCGCCATACCTGTGCGTAAAAAGACAACAATATCCTCTAATTCTGAGGGTGTGTAATTTAACTTGTACAACTCTGCATCTGACATTGTATCTTCAATTATCTTCGCATCCTTTCCTGATTGAATTCTTGATAAGTGGTATGGTCTATAATTACTTTTACATGGCTTTACCATGACTGTAAAACCAAACTCTTGGAATAATATAATCGACCGGCATATGAGCCCCTATAAAACAATCTTATTTACCAAGTATTTAAATATCATGTGATCTTTATAAAAAAAAAGTTGTTACTACCAAGTACTATCTAAACTTATGTAGTGTGTAAATAATTGACAAGGCCTCACACTCTGTAGTTGTATAATTTTGTTCTGCAAGAGTCAAATTTCTACTAGAAAAATAGATAGGATGATCTATAATACCTTCTCTAGGCTTAGATAACAATAGACCAATTGCCAGGCCAAAGGCATCCACATGTATGTGAAAAGGTTAGTTCCATGAGGGAAAGTATAGAATAGGCATTGTAGTAAGCCTCTCCTTCAAATATTCAAATATGTGTTGCTACAGTTATCCCCAATAGAATGTCCCTTTTCATTTTATTAACTCATCAAATGGTTTGGAAATCTTTGCAAACCCTTTGATAAATTTTCTATAATACCCTATGTGGCCTAAGAATCTATGCACCTCACTTTGACTGGTAGGTTCCTCCACGCCTAAGATAACTACAACCTTCACTTGATCTACAAAAAAACCATCCTTACAGATGATATGCCCTAGTAGAGTTCCAAAGGGTGTAACAAAGACACACTTCTTGATGTTTAAAGAGATGATTAACTATTTACACCTCCTAAACATTAATCACAAGTTTTCATAATTATCCTCGACAAGCCCATATACTGTCCAATCATTTAAGTAAATATGTAACAATTTGTGATTAAAATCCTGGAATGCTTGAACCACAATCCAAGAAAACATTGCAGGTGTGTTATTCAGTCCAAAGGGCATCACCGTGCATGCTAAACTTCCCCATTCAATGGTGAAATTTTTTCTCTTGATCCTTGTTTGCAATCCTTACTTGGTGATATCAAGAGAATCCATCTATAAATGAGTAAATTTTTTTCCCTATAATGCATTCTAATATTTCCTCGGTGAAATATGTGGGAAAAGGATCAATCAAACATGCAACATTGAGCTCCATGTATTCCAAAAAAATCCTAATCCGACCATCTTGATTTATACTGATTACCATGGGGCTAATCCACTCTAATTCTTGTAGGTTATTAATGATGTTAGATTTCAACATCTTTTCAATTTCTTCTTCAAATTTTACATGCACGTTAGGGTTAATCCTATAAGGTCTCTTACTGACTAGGCGCACACCTTATTTTAGCTTAATCCTCATCTCGCTGAAGGAATCAGATACTCCCTTTAACTCACGATAGCCCTTAGGAAATAATTCTTGGAATTCATGTAGTAACTCAATTATCTTAGGTACTTAAGAATCAGACCAATAATCTCCAATTATGGCCTCCTTAGGTTCAACATCCGTGATAATGTTTAGTTTCTTGGTCTTCATAGGTTGATGATAGGTGGGCACTTTCTTATCTGCACTATATAAAACCTCACGCATACCTTCTGATTGATCAATGTCCAAATTTTATACTTCTTCATCATCCACTATGTAGACCATCTTTCCTTTCTCCTTCTCAAGGAAAGCACGCTTAAGTAGCATTTCATTGGTCTCATCTACTTCATCAAAGCATACTCCTAGGTCTTCCTCACCAAATAACTTTTGAATGAGTTCTTTAACCTTTGCACTATCTCCCATAGTCAAGCACTCCATAACTCGTAATGCCTCTTTAACCAGATGTTTAGTGGAGAAGTAGTCAAAATTATGGATTATTTTTGCAATCAAGTCTTGCCAATTTCTAGTCTCCCTATGCAACTCTGCATAAAAATACCAAGCGTGTGTGCATCCTTAAAAACTGACATAGAATTTGTGCACCCACAATGAAGATGGTAAATATTCTTTCCCATCTTTTCAGAGTCTCTCACAGTACTGAACATGGTGTTAAATAAGTTGATTAGCATGATATATGTATATTTGAGTAAGCACATTGGTCCTAAGAAACTGGGTTAGAGAAATTCTCACTTCATTCCATTATATGAGATTATCCATGTGAACCATCCACCAACGCATTGCTTTCCCATGCAAGGTATACAATAACATATTCCTTCTATCCAGTTGATCCTCCCACTATTCATTCATAGTGCACTTGAATACCCCAAGGTCTCCTTCCATAGCGTACTGGGCTACAGAGTTATTACTTATCCTCCTAATACATTGAAGTTTATCTCCGCACGCAGATGTGCTTCTTACTTCCTACCCAACCATCTCATAAGCTCCATGTTCCCAATTTTCATAAGCAATACTTGTAGCATCACTAATAGATTGTGTATCTTCCCACTGGAGGATTCGTTCCTTACATGGCTCAAGTACTTTTGGATCGTGAATATTGCCCACTTAATTTTTTTTTAGGTATTCCCCACTCAAAGGTTCAACATAAGGTGTGGATTTTCTATCTATCAAAGGGATAATAACTCATTCTTCCTTGTTAGCAAAACTTATATACCCCATTTTGAACCATAGATCATGATTATTTAAATAACACCAAGGGAACAAAAGTAGATCTAGGAATTTGTCTACTTCACCAAGCACTAAAACCTCAAATTCCCTAGTCAACTTGGCCCCTTGTATAATAATGGATGCATCCTTTAAAATTCATATTGGGGTGGCCTTAGTTTGATTTTCATAAACAATACATTAGAGGATGGTTGTAATGGAGGTCTTCCCATCTGCACCCATGCATATAAAGTAAGCACATTAACTTGCGTGCTTGTGTCAATTAATATATTGCTCAATAGCCACCCATCCACAACAACATTCAGATTGATCTCCTTGTCATAATCTAAGCTATCAGGGAGGATATTAGCATGTAGGATCTTATTTCCATTCTCAATAACTACATGGGAAGTGTTTCCCTTTAACCAATTCTCTAGTAATGGAATAATATCATCCTTTTGTAGCATCTTTCATACCTTTTTCAAATCATCAACATTTGACTGGACCATCTATACTGCCTTCTTTTGTTCCAACTTCTATTACCTGTTCATTTAAACATTGTATCTCACCCTAAATATTTCTAATAACCTCCATGGTTATCTAATAAACCTCCTTCTAATTTGTAGGATTTGGGTATCTTACATGCAAAACTCTTTCCCTTGTAATTGTATGCTTTTTTTGCAACACTTCTCTAGCGCGCATAACTTCAGTGCTTATAGTTATCTTCATAGGTACTAGCTTAGGTTCCAGTGCCAACTTTAGAATCCATTAATTTTCCATGGTGCGGTGTAATCTAACAATCCTTGCACCCTTGTTCTCTAGCTTATGATACTTCCTAATATGCTCATATAAGTTTGATAACTCCTCATTATTATGATTCTTTCCACAAAAAGAACAAGTAATAATCTGAGGTCATTCATGGATGTAGTGGTTAGGTTATCCACATGTATAACATGTTCCATGAGGAAACCCACCTCTTCCATAACCACTATCTAGGCCCCTAAATCCACCATGGTATCATTGACCTCTATCATCACCTCCTTCAAAGTGCCCTTTCTTCTAATTGTAGCACCCTTCACTGTGATCATTATCATGGTGCTCACTTTTTCATTTAGAATTGTCCAATATTCATCTTTTTCATACACCAATATCAATGGCATCATGGATATGATCAATCAACTAGTAATCTTCGGTATTGTGAATCGTGGACCGGAAAATCTTATAGTATAAAGATACATTTTTCCTTATCACATGTTGTAATAATGGGCAACGGATTCCATCATGGTCTAAATGACATATCTTGTAGTCTAGCAACACTAAGCAAACTGACATGCAGGTAAAACTTTCCTTATTGTTCCCCTCAACTTCAAAATCTGTATAGAATATACTCGTGTGTGCCTTGTTCTCTGAATTGAGCGATAGTTTATCCAATTGCTTTGTGATAGCTGTAATCTGAGCTTCCATGAATGGGCTCACTCCATTGTCTATAGTTTTGACTTCCTCAAGATGTAATGTTGCTTCAAGTGCTTCGCGCATATCCGTATATGTCTTATGTGACAACAACCTCCTAAACACTGTGATCAAGCCTCCAAAGAACCATTGTGCATGCTGATTTACATTGATATCATAAGAAAGTTTTTACAAAATAATTTTTAAACGAGCATTATACTCTTAAACACTCTCAGTAGTTCCTTGCTTAATATCCTTGACCACGCTTATACTCTTCTACTTGAACTAAGGGATATAAAATTTGTTAAGGATAACATCACGTAACGTTATATAATCTACACAAGTTTGATCACAGTAAAAATTCTTGTACCAACTATGTGTCCATCCCTGCAACGTAGTTGTTAACTGAATTTCCTTGTGCTCAAAATCCATGATCCCTTTTGTGCACAAAAATATCTCACACATGTAGACATGCTTAGTAGTATCTTCTATTCCCCTGTACTCTAGAAGATGAAGAAAAATTTCCATGTAAATACTATGGGGTTGGAGAGGACCATGCCCACCAGATCAAGAAGCTCCTTTATTACTAGAACGAGAGCCACCTATGCTCCTTGATCCTCCACTTGTAGCAATAAGTGAACTGGATGATCTACTACCATGTGTCCGAATAGTGGTACTAAACCGAAATCCTACAATCTGTGAGGTGGTAATACTCCCAGAGGTGAGTCTAAAATTTTTTGTGCTTGAGTTATGCACCAACGACATGCCTAAAAAGGTAGCTCCAAATAACAAAGAAGATGTATTCCCTGCCATATATGTACTTTCTATTTGATTTACTCTTGTTATTCTACTGCCCAAACTAGGTTGTTGACTATTAGTTGTACTAGAAACTGGAAAACCAAGCGCAAGGGATAGGTTTCCAGATGGATTTAGATGTGTGCCTGCGGCCCATGTCATTTCCACTAGATTTCTCTCATAAGAGTCCAATGAGGTTTCCATGTCATGTTTTCCCAAATGGGGGAGCACCACATTCTCTAGCTCTATGTCTTCTACATGAGCTCCAAATCCTTCATGAGCTATCTCTCTCCTCAACACCATCCTTTTTGTAATCACATGATGCTTTCGTAACTCCCTCTTGCATGCATCATTGTACTTAATCCACCTTTCTTCTCTTTACCTCTCTATCGCTAGGTCCTTCATCCTTCTCCAAACCTGCTCTTTTCCCTGTGCTTGGTGGAGTTTAGCTAGGCATTGGCTTCTCTTCCAAAGTCAAGGTTACCATAAGGATTTTGATCACCAATGCAATGCCTTGTAGGTAGGTTCCCCTGGGATAACATAAAAAATAGAACTCATCTACCTTCAGGAAATAATAAAGGGAAATTGAGTACTCCAAAATATATCTATTCAGAACACCATGAAACCAAGTGTCCACAAGATGCGTCTAAATCAGATTAGCATCATAGAGGGCCTGAAATTATTCTTGCATCCAGACAAGTGTGTGAAACCTCTAATTCCTTTTAGACATATAAGCAACCAACCACTCATACAACTCTATTAGAAATATAGTAAAGAAACTATAATATAAATAGTTATACAAGATCTGCTCCACCGACATGCACGCGTCAAACTCAGATCCAGTGTTGAATCTCTAAGTGTAATCTTATTCTAGATCTATTATCCACTCCTCAACACTTGATAGGGTCAAATGGTATGTCTTCATCAAGAAACATCCTAAAACTTCTAAAAAATATGTCCCGGCAATAGTAGCAATGATAGAGCCTAGAATTTAATATGAATAACATAGGTGCGCTAACACATCACTCAGACTAAGTTAAGCAATCACCCGAAGCATGAAAAGGTATCGGGTCCCTCATTAGATTTTATTGTATAGGATGTTAGTGTGATGATGTTTAAAATTATTCAGATTCATAATTAGACATACATATTCCACATTGCATAATCCAAATATATATCTTAGAGAATCATGATAAGTGAACTAGACAATAACTATGATAAGATTAACCATAGAGGAACTAGATTCACTTATGTCTGACACCATTATCCAAAAAATATAGTCCATTACAGTAATACTATAAAACACATAAGCTTAATACAATGTAAATTATCTCCATGAGTCATGAGCGCGTCAAAACCAATACAACAACTCTACAATAATTCAGTCCTTCTAGACTACATAGTTCATTACATATTTATAGGGGTGGGGACTTTCCCATCACCACCCATGCACTTCTCAAAATAGGTCACATGCTGATAATATCCATGAGCCTTTACAATAGTATGCACACCATGCAAGTGCTTTAACAATAGATTTCCTATAGTTAACTCCAAGTAGAAATCCTATTATTAGCTTAAACTATCCATGGTGTTTATCTACTACTTGTTCCAAAAATATCATTGAATGGAGTGTAACTCTTTATCTCTATGTGTGATCTGGATGTTATCTCAAAAAATAGTCCTTATCTGTAAAAATCGCTAAGTCCTGAGCCAAAGTGTTCTAGCGCACGTTTCCTTTCCTATCTTCCTGTACCTTGTTCCCATGCTCACTGGTGTCCCTAAATTTCACCATGAAATTCGAGACTACCCCATGTTAAAAAAAATTGCACTTTTAAAATAATGGGTTGTTTTGTGTGTTAATTTCCAAAAAGTGTCTGTATTGTGTCAAGATTTTCCCAAGGAGCCATATTAGCCATTTTCACCAAATACCCAGTGCCCAAAATTTTTATATTATGTTGTTGGGGTTTGCCTACGAGAAATTTGTATTTAATTATTTTGAGCCTTGTTTGAGGTAATTTGTGCTCCGGTTTAACCCTGTTGTGATTGTACATGTCAATATTCCCATATACTAGTAGGGTTTTAACCAGGAATGGATCATGGGCTTTATTTGTAACTTTTGGCAACGTTATGTGTTTTTAGTGTTATCCTGTTTTGTTTTCTGTGAAATTTATCTGCATCAATTCCTTTTCTGGTTTGGCTTGATTCTTGGCCTAGAGTATCTAGAGATCACATATGCATGTTGTTCCAAAAGGAATTTTCCATTGGAGGTTTGGTTCTCTTGGAAAAGACGAAGTTGTGCACCAAAAAGCTTCTTTTGGGCTAACCACATTTTTGGAAAAAGGGGGTTTGAAGTGGATCACGGGATTTTTGGAAGCAGCAGGTAGGTGGGAATTTTGTACCTACCTAGTAGGGTACTTTTTCCTATGGAAGCGATGTCACTTAAGTCACAATGGGAAAATTAGAGGCAGCAGGCAGGCGGGAATTTCTTACCTGCCTTGCAGGGTAAAAATTCCCATTGTGAAATAAAAGAAAAATCACTGAAGGCATGAATGGGATTTTATTGCATACCTAATAAGGTAAATAATCCCATTATGAAATTCAAACAACTTAAGTGAATCATGGGATTTTTAGGGCTGCCTTGCAGGGTAAATAATCCCATTGTCAGCTAACTTTTAAAAATAGAAATTCCTTATTCCAAAAAGTGCGACCCACCTTTGGTGAATAATAATGCATTAAATAAATATTTGTTAATATTTATTCACCCAATTTTGGTGCCCAGGATTGTGGAAAGTCAACAAAGGGAAGTGGACAAAAGGAAGTTGGAAATAGATAGTTCTAAAATTAAATAAATATTATTTATTTAATGCAGCCCCTTCATGTAAAAAAGTGCACCCCATTTGGGAGATAAATAATACTTTTTAAAGTATTAAATTTTTAAATTAATTCTTATTTTCAATTGCTAAGGTCAAAGAATACTATGAGGCTTGAGTTAACTAGAAGCAGAAGTCTAAAATTAAATAAATTTAATTTATTTAATGGCAGCCATGAGCATGCACAAAATAGGCGCCCCATTTGAAGAGTGAAGCTTATAATTGCCAAGAATAGGAAAGGCATTAATTAATTATAGAATTGTGAGAATTATATAAGTAGGGGCTTCCATAAGGATGAATTAATTAATTCAAAGGAAGAGAAGTGCAGCCCAGAGGAAAAGTGTGCCCCATTTGGAGAGGATTTTTGCTCAAAAGAAGGTGAAATTAATGCTGAAAGCTTCAAATTTTGGTGCACAGGTTGAATGAAGTTGATTTGTGTTTGGATAATTGTTTGCATAAGTGATACAGGTGTCCAGGTGAAGTTAGTAAAATCCATGCTTGCTTTACATGTGAATAAAACATCAAATTTGGGGCAACATGCTTGAATTATACAGATTTTTATGATTAAAATCCACTGTACATGTTCTGGTTATCATCTTTGTTTGAACTAATTACAGGAATTCATTACAGGTGATTTATAAGAGAAAGGGAGCTTAAATCAATGTCCATTACATTGAATATATCCCCCGAATCTGAAGAATTCTAGAAAAATAAAGAGAAAAGGAATTGTTCAGACAAAGATTGCTCTAGCCATGGAAAAGTGGGATGAAAAATAAAGCTTAGTAGTATCATACGTTACCTCCAAATTTTCTGACATCATAGGCCCAAATCTAGATCCAGATCTCATAATTGCAAAAGTTTCCGGCACAAAGTCTTCATCCTCTTGTTTCGAACACATCCCATGAAGAATTTAGTGCGTGGAAAATTCCTTCCAGGATATTGTGCATGTGCTTCCAATATTCTAGTTGAAGCCTTCATTGAAGTTGCATTCACCCAGAGTTCTTTCCAGAATTTTTAATTGCTCATATGCAATTAAAAATAAAAATGATGAGTTATTTACGATGAACATTGCACTGATGCATGTACTGGAGAATAACTGCAAAAGCTTCAAGGATAAGAATGAAGACATGTAAAAGGAAATACCCATAAGAAAATCATTGTCACTTGCTTCCATCTGCTTCCAAATCTAGCCGCTTTTAGATGTTTCTAGATCCACCTTGCTTCTAAATCTAGCTACTCCTAGGTCCAGTTCGGTGAGAATCAAAGGCAAAAGAATCAGCTACATGCATAATATGAAAAATAATAATACTAAAACTTTCTTCTTCCTTCTTCTTTTCTCCAACAAAGTAATTGAGTGATCAATTAAATTATAAAACTTAAGTGATTGGTTTAAAAGCCATTACTTGAAGAACTACTTGGAGATAGGTGGTAGATGTGCAAAATATAAGGTTCTATTTTTAGTTGCAAATCATGCGTGTAATGTAAAGAGGAATTATAGGAGGGAGATTTCCAGTTGTTTCCTTTCCCACTTCCACATGTGCCAGTTCAACTAAAAACTTTTGACTTGTAAAATCCCCTCTATATTCTATAAGTAGAGGAAGAACCTATGGGTTAAAGGATCAGAATTTGTAAGCATCATTCTTGTGTTCCAGAATTTGTGCTGAAACCCCTAAGAGCCACTTGAAGCAAAGGAATACAAAGGAGTAGATTTCTAGAGAAATTTGTGTCATGATGCATTGTGTTTCTAGCTTTTTATCTTAGATATTTTAAGAAACTTTGTGTTATTTTCGATCTATATCTATAGCTGCATTTGCTTATAATTATGTGTGTTGATATCTATTGGTTTCTTCTATGTGCATGCAATCAACTCTGTTATCTATTGATTGGGATGCACATCTTCCCCATTTCTTCTCTGTGTTTATATAATTCCCTTCTTCTTTAAATATTTCCTTTCTTAAACAACTACTTACTTGTTGAACAACTATACAGCTATAGTTCAAGAGATGAATAGTTAAAGTAAAACCCCCTTATAGATACTAGAATATTTTTATTGACAAATCTGACATGGGAGCCTCACCGGTAAATGAGGGAGATTTATCTCATGACTACCTAGGTTTTCAGCTATGTAGAAAATCTAGCCAACACGCACATACTTGTGTGTCTTCTCCTTATAACAACATTTTGTCTTCTCAACAAGCCCCTTTAAAGCCTCATTAAAATAAATTATTCCCTCCACCTTCATCCATCATCCTCAAATCCACTCCAGTGATGGCATCTAATTCAAAAAATACCATCAGCCCCTACACATAAATCTTCCAATGCTTACTCTAAGCATCCATTATAACCTATCATCCCATCAAGTATTTTTATTTGCATGGCCCAAATCATTCATGGTTTAATTTTAATCTCATCTATACATATCATCATGCCCCAGAACATGATCTTGAGCATTTTAGGACCCTCCAAAGAATCATCCATAATCTCATTGAAGAAGATGGTCTTCTCATCGAAGGGTATCATCGTCTTCCATATACTAATACCACTTCTTAGCTTTAATATTTTCCTACCAAATCCTCTAAATCTCCTCATTCATCCAATTATTTTTTCACCATCCCTCCTCCAACCTTGACCTCACCCAAATAAGGTCCTTATCTCTTTATCAATATTGTGTGAATCATGACTTGCTAACCCCAATGACTTCCAATCACCTACTCAATCAAAATCAATTTTTTTTTATCACCGCTCCCTCTAGAAAACCTACTCTTCCCTCTTTTTCATTAAAACCTAAGGTGTCTATTTTAGCTTCCCCTGAACCTTCTCTTATTGAATAGATTATTATGAAGTAAATTCATCAAGCCTCAGTTAAGATGTGACTCTATGAGCTCATCCAAATCTCTACAGACTATAAAAAATCTCTCATTGAAGATCTTAAATGTATTCCTACTCCTACCAATGAGGCCCAACAATTTGCACCTAGTTTTGGAGCAATTGCTCCTTTTGTCTCTGTATCCTTATACAATATCAAAATTCTAGACATATCACTTGAAGAGCATGACCTTACTCTTTTCATCAGTGTTCACATCAACGATACCTTCATTTATTATTATGTGATTGAAAATGGAGCTAGCATAAACATAATCTCATCCCACACCTTTGATAAACTCAAAATTCCTAATTCTATTATGTCCCAATCACACATGGTTATTCTCACAATTATAATGTCGTTTCCCTCACTTTTGGAATAGTTATTCTTCCTATCCATGTTCATGAACAAATCCTCCATGAAATCTTCTATATAATAGAAGGGGATTTTCAATATAATGTCATCCTTAGATGACCATGGATTCATGCCATACATTGCATTCCTTACACCCTTCATTGATGCATCAAATATGGACATGAGGGAAAAATTATTATCCTCCCCGTGGAAATTCCTCCATTCAAAGAAAGTCACATGACTTATCGACCTCATCACATGCTCATTCCCACACAAATTTCTCTAGAAGAATCTACTAGCTCATATGTCTCTGTGTCTAAGATTCACAGTGATGACTCTATAGAAAAAGTGAAGGATCAACTCACGTTGCAGGAGTACTTCCTTCTCATGCTTAATGATCTTCCCATGCCTCATAGATTTAGTAAACTAAGAAAACCTTTAATGTATCAACTTGACATTGGGGATATCGTTCCCTTTGGTCCACCTCACCTTTAAAACAATTTCATCTATGGTTGTATCGATCATCCTTCATCCCACATTGATGCATAACCACACATAAAAATATATACCAACAATTTCAAATTTCATCAAAACAATAATTTTCCTACACTTATATTCCTCATTTTTCTTGGTAAGTATTTGGAATGGGGGGTTATGAACAAGGCATGCATGACCTTTTCATTGATCAATGATGCAAACCCCATGAAAAATTTGGGTTTAGCTACAAAGAAAAATCTACCAACCCTCTTACCCCATCCTTAGATCTCATGGACATCAATCCTCCATCTTCTCCATCCCACGAGATTGTGGGTATGAATGACACCATGTCTAACACCTCTAGTTTTTTATTTTAATCTCAACTATTACCTTGGGACAGATAACATATCAGCGTGAAGGTGAAACTAGGTTCTCCTCTCTTAAATTTCCAAAAATGATAGAGGAAGATTCCCCTACCATTGACATTATTTAGTGCGCTGGTGATGATTCCATCCTCTCTTAAATGGGGGCATAATATTCCTATCTTTATAATACTTTAATATCACAAACACCCATCCTTCGTAAGAAATCCAACATCGACATCAACATTCATACTCCAAAAGATCCATACATTCTCAACGTGGGTCAATCTCTTTATCCACATGAGCTTGAATATTTCACCACCTTCCTTTGTCGACATACCCAAGCCTTCACATGGTTGTACTTCGACATACCATGTCTCGATCCCTCCATTTCTATTCATAACATTGTTGCCTTCCCTAACGCTAAGTCGATTAAGCATAAGATTCACCGAATGCACCCTCGAGTTTCCCTCCTTACCATAGAGGAGCTAAAACACCTTCTTTAAGCTGATTTCATCATTCCTATCAACTATCCACAATGTGTTTATAATATTTTACATATTTCCAAAGTATCTAAGAAGCTCGTATCTGCACTAACTTTTGAGATTTAAATCGTGCTTTCCCTAAAGATGATTTTCCTCTTTCTAACATCGATCAACCTTTGGAAATTACCGCAGGCCATGAGATTCTTTCTTTTATGGATGGATTTTTTGGGTAGAATCAAATCATCATTTCACTAGAAGACCAACATAATAATTTTTTCAGCACTACTTGGGATAATTTCTCCTATCATATTATGCCATTTGGTTTTAAAAACTTTAGAGCAGCCTATTAGTGAGAAATGAATTAAATATTCCATAATCTCATCCATATGACAGTACAAGAATATGTTGATGACCGCTTAGATAAATAAAATCATTTATGCTACAACCTTTGCTTCCTTGATATTGCCTTTGAATGTCTTATATGATTTTTCCTCTATCTTAATGCACCCAAGTGTGTGTTTGGAGTACTTACTAGTAAACTACTTGGATTAATCATTTCTATCAGGGGTATTGAAGTTGATCCCACAAAGGTAAAATTCATCCTTGAGATTCCTCTTCCTTATAATATAAACATGTTTCATAGTCTCTAAGAATGACTTCAATTAGTTCTCCACTTCATGTTGTAACTCTCTGACCGTTTCCAACCCTTTCATATTACCCTTCGCAAAGAAATTGACTTCCAATAAGATGATAACTACCAACAATCCTTTGAAAATATCAATCAATATTTCTTATCTCCACCTATGATTATACCTCCATGCGAGGGAAGCCTTTGTATCTCTATGATTCTACCTCCAATCATGCATTATATGTCATGTTAGCACAACGTGATGAGCAAGATAGGGATTAGTATGCATATTACATCAATCACACCTTTCACAATTATAAGACTCACTACATTGATGCCAAAAAGTTGTGATATGATATTTTCTTCGTTACCTCCAATCTTCAACATTATATTCTCAATAATTAAAATTATGTCCTCACTAACTTTCATCTTCTCAATACCATGCATTCTAAGCCTTATTATAGTGATCACATCACTCGATGGCTTATGCTCATGGTTGATTTTGATAGAGATTTCATCTCTTAAAATTTGATCAAGGGTGAGGATATCATATATAAATTAGATGGCGCCCCTCTTCCTGATAAATACTTTACTCACACATAATTTCTAGATGAATCTATCAATACCAAAGATATGATGAATTAGACTCGACGAGATTGATGCTAGGGATTTTACTAAGTTATGGGTTTGTCAATACGATGAAAGATGATACAGATTTTAGTATATTCTGTAGACTAAGGGATAAGAGATACAAGAGAATCCATATTGTCCGCGAAACAGTAAGATGTTTGAAAGATGGCGTGCTTTTGGTATTCTCAAATATTTGACTATCTCTCTAAATCGATTATTCCCTTTGACTTATCCAAAAATTGTAGGGGTTCTTTTTTCAAATTCATAATTACTATTTTGTCCTTAGCAGTATCCTTTTATAATCATGGCTTTGATGACATCTTGCTTCGGTGCCTTAAATCTCATGAATCTCTTTGCGTTATCCAATAAGTCCATAATAGTATCTGTGGTACTCATTTAAGTGGGTTTTCTATCGCTAAGAACATCCTTTGTATGGGTTATTATTTTCCCTCTCATTATCAAGAGTGATTTTTATACGTTAATAAATGCGTCAAATACTAACAACATTTCAATCTCACATGAATTCATAGTCAGGCCTTAGATTCGGCTTAGGACCTTTGGCATTTCTCATAGTGGGGACTCGACCTCATACTCCTCGTCAATCCCTGTTCTTCTTAATTCCATAATTATATCATCACTACTATTAAGTATTTCCCAAAATTGGTGGAATAAATTCCACTCGCATCAACAAAGGCCAACTAGATCGTCAATTTTTTTTATCATCTCATCATTTTCCATTTTGGTGTCTATCACAAGATCATTACAGACAACATAAAGTCCTTCAAAAATAAATATCTCAAGAATATTTGTAATTAATTAAGTATTAATATTATATTCTCTTCTCCATATTATCATCAAGATGATGGCCAAGCCGAAGCCAATAACAAAAATCTTTGTAATATCCTTTCTATTACTATTGATAAATTAGATTGTAATTGGAACCTTCATATCCCCTTCACTTTTTAGGGTTATTGGACTAGCATCTGAACCTCTATGGGAACTACTAATTTCTGTCTCATGTATAGTTCCAATTCTATCGTTCCTCTTGAATTCCAAATTCAATCCTTGCGTGTTTATCTTTCTGGATTCATCTCTAATGAAGACTATTACAAAGATCATCTAGCACAACTTGATTTGCAAGATGAATATCACCTTCTTTCTCTTGATCGTAATAATTTGTATAATAACAGTGCATCTAGAATGCTTCTAATAAACATCTCAGGGAGAGTGAATTTGACATCATTTACCTTGTCCTTATTGAAATTATAACGACACTTCTATCAAAAGCAGTTAACACAAAAAAATTCTCCCAATTATATTGGACCTTATATTATTACACATAAGTCCTGGTCTGGAGCCTATTGTTTGGATTCACTTAAGGGTAAAAAATAAATGGAACCTCTTAACACATTTAACTTATAGCCTTTCTAGTGTAAATATACCTACCTATGATAATTTAGTCATCCCAGTGGTCATACATTAGTCATTAGCCTCTTCCACCTCTCATCATAATGATTTGGAATTATGTCATCTTCCATCACTTTTCTATTTATGACCTTGAATATGGACACCATGGATCTACTCATAGCATATTCCTTATGGAAATGTTCCTCATTTTAGGTGGGAAACCTACAATCATTACATACATCTCCTTCTTATCTACCTATTGAAACCACACAAAGGGTCCACAGGTATTGCATGTAAATTCTTCATCCCCTCCTAAGTGGTCTACCTAGCTATCCCAAAATCTTCCTTAAGTAGTCATAATTTCTTGATGCTCATCTTAAAAACTATCTTATCAAAATAAAATAGACTTCTCACTCAAATAGTTTGTATTTGTTCATAAATTCAAATGTAAAAATTATAAAATGATACATCGAAGGATATATATCATGTATATCTTATCCTACAATTTAAAAAAGCACAAATCCAAAAGAAAAAATAAAAAAGTAGACCAATCCCTTGAAGGATGAATACCATCTCATATCCATGCCAGGGAAGGGTTCCCAAGGTTTCGCACATTGAGAAACCTTCTATGTATTATAAAGCACAAGCATAAAATTCAAAAGAAAGAATCTTAAGAAAGCTTCCTACATTGTTCAACTTTCTCATACATAGAAAAATTCCTGCATTCATGAGTTTGGACCATATTGCTCAGAGTTGGGGCATAGACCTAGGAACACCCACCTAAGGAGAAACATTTTTCCTACACATGAGTTACATATAAAAATTTTTATTGTGTTGACATTAGGTTCATGAGCTCACTTTCCACAACTTCCCTATGATCCTTGGAATCACTTGCAACCGATGGTTATGTTTAACACTTGTTTTTGCTACAAGTTCATTGCCTTGATTAGCTTGTTTTTCTTGGTTACCTCCAATCCGGTTTGAAGCATCATTTCCTTACGCACTCCAAAATTTGATGGAGTTTCATTCATCTCTTTTTTGTTAGCTTATGTGAAGTGAAATCCTTTTCTCTAACTTCCCATTTATGTATTTCTCTAAGAACGTATCATCTACAATTACGTATTTACTTCTAAATCTATTGTAAATTTTCAATTAGCATATACTATTCATATATAACATATAACATCAATGGTATCCATTTTTATAATTTCTAACAACTATTTATCCTTTTCTACTCATGTCTATTTATCATCTATATATCCATACATAAATCAAATCATCACATTCATATTCTATTTCTAAACCATCACATCTTTATCATAATAACCTCCATAACATCATAATATGACATCTACATCCAATTTATAAATCATAAAAACATCTAAATCTAATCCATAATCACAATGTGACATTGAAATCTAACATAACATCATTCGAACCATAAATCATACACATGAATACACATGATAAATCATGACAAAAATCATATATGCATGTGTGTGTGTGTGTGTGTGTGTGTGTGTGTGTGTGTGTGTGTGTTTCTATATATATATATATATATATATATATGTCATCATCATCTAAATACATATATTAATCCTTGCCAGGTCAGTAAGGGTCTTGCCTCAAAGCTAATACATCATCAAAATTTGTAAACTATACATCTGATAATCTCAAATCCTACCCCCCATGAAGGTGCATATGCCTATCTCTGGGCCTCGTCTCTTTCATCATGACCTAGATCTCATCATGGATGTGTCACGTATGCTATGCCCATTGATAGAGTCATTCATGTTGTGCCTTCTCTTCTCTAATAATCTATGAGATATGTTGTATATGTCTCAACTCTTGGTAACCTCGAGGTCAATATGCACTCATAGTAATGTTCCTCAGTTGTTGGCTCTCTATACTTATCTAAGGGAAAAGTACATGGTGGCTCCATCTCACCATCTCGTTGTGATGCCTCTGACGAACCACTCTCTAACTTTGCATCTAAGATAGGCACAAGTTCTCCAAATCAAGCCCTATAGGATTCTCTTTATATCCTATATTTTTCTTGTTGATGCATCACCAATTCCCTCTCCTAGTGTAATGTTATGAATTCCTCCCGTGCTCCCTCTCTCTCTTGGAATATCACCTTCCTATTTTAGCAGGATGTGTCCTGATCTATGTATAAGATATCCATATCTAATGAATCCCATCTTTCTTCATCCTCATCACCCTCAGGTGTTACACCCTCCTCCTCTTCTAGAGTATCCTCCTCCTCTTTCCTGTCACCCATCTCCTCCACCATCTAGGTTTCCCAAGTCATCATCATCCAATCAACCAAACCAACTCCAAACCCAACATCATCGTCCTCATCCCATGGAGCTCTTTCTTCCTCCAGTGGGTCTTCCATCTTGGGGCTAGGAAGGTCCCTCTTAGGCTTATCTCATTTGTATCTGATCAGATATATGGGTACTATCCCCAATTTCCTCCTAACTCTATAAAAAAGTATGACCTCTATCATCTTGGGCCTCTGCTCCTACACCCATCTCATCGACCTCATTCTAATAAAATATCCATCTTTCTCTAGCCATGTTGAATACTTGCGATATGGCCACAATCTAATTTGGTCCATATATAACTTAGTTTGAATATCAGTATACCACTCCGCTCCTCTCTCTCTCTCTCTCCTTTATATATGAGCCTATTCAACTCGCCATCTCAGAATCCAAATAGATAGATCGATGTGATCTCCTGTGACCCATGGGAGCCCTGGTGACATGACCATTGTGATTTCATCATATGCCCATCAATAAATTAGGAAACCCACTTCTAACCCTATCCTCCTCCTCTCAATATATATATAGATCATGGTATATTTGGTCTAGTAGCGATGTTGTAAATGAAAACACCACCCTATGATCTAAAATGTGTGTAACGAAACCTACCAGTTTCCATGGAAATCTTGTAACCCCTAAATATGGTAGTTAATAGCTTCAAATATCCATCATCACCAAACATATCACTCTACTCCTCATCACCCCATGCTCATACCATGTCTCTATATTGAATTCCCTAGATGTGAATGTAATATTGGGGCCGTTATCTCTAAACTCTCATCTCAATATCCCTAATCTACATTCAATTATGATATGCTATATAGTCTCTCCCTATATCAGTATCCTCACGATCCTGTATACATCCTTGAGAATCAAAATCATCTCTCCCGTCCTAAACCAAAGTGTTCCTGTATGCACATCCCATCTCTCCACTAAAGCAATCATCAATCCAACATCTCATGGAATCTACTTCTAATGAAATAATCCACCCAACTCCACCATGGCGAACTGGTCCCACTCTGCATATGTCATGTCTCCTTTGATTTGATAATACAAATCAGAAAATCTATCTTGAAGATATAACATGTCCTTGGATTGCAAAATAGAATTAAACGAGAAAACATTAGACTCCTCATCATCCAAAACAAAATATTACACATCCTATCCCTAGTCACAACTTCCCTAGATTGCGTCGATGCCTCCTAGCTTGGTTTGATGCATTAGAAGGCCTGGTTCATGGATACCATACCTATTCTCCAACCACATCCCCTTACAGCCACCCCAAACTCAAGAAAATCGTAAAAAATCAACAAAAACAAAAAAAATCTTAAACACTAGTCTAGGGTTTAGGCACTTACCCTCCTACAAATCATCTTATACTTCCTCCCTACTCCTCCATCTTCTATCTCGCTCATAATATCAAATATCTTTTCTATTTGATCTCTTGATCGTCACTTAGCACAATGCAAATGAGCTTAGTCGGTCGGCCCAGGGGATTATATAGCCAACCAACCCTGCTCACCATTGATCCCCTTAGGTCATCACCACTTCAGCCCTATTCGTTGCCAACCTGTCTTGGTCATCCTCAAACCATCCTTACCTTTCTATCCTTGTTACTTGTCTCCTTTCGATTAATCCTTCATTTTAAATTATATTTTCTTCAACTTTTACCTTGTGTGTTTCTTATACCACACCTTTATTTGTCCCAATGGGCTTCGTTATCTATCTCATCTTTTATTTTACATCATATTTCCTTTGTGGTCATATTCATGATCCCTCTCAAACACCATTATGTTACTCATTTTTTTCCCACCCTGAACACGTATTTTTTATTCCTCCTTGATGAAGGATATCACATTTTCTTTACCCCCCTTTTGTTGCAACCCTTGTCTCAACTCTTTTTTCTTTTATTTTCACATAGTTGGTTTTTCCTTTGATTCATTGTTCCCATAACTTACACATTCATTTGAGAGGATTCCCCTTGGACTCCCTCTATATTAAAATGATTTTTCTGACTCACAAGATAGTAGGACATTTCCTTCATCTCCATTGACACCATAATTTTTCCCTACTAAAGCTAATTATAAAATAACCACCATATATTTGTTTTATTTTCGGTTGTTATTTATTTTTATCTGGGATATCTTATCTTGTCATATTCTTTTTCTCATTCTTTCCACTCTTTCTTTCTCAATCTATCTATTTCAACATTTTGATCAACTTCTCTTCACGTCGTTAATCCCTATTTTGAGGGGGAATACCTCATCAATCATCATTTCATCTCTTCTCATTTTTATCTCATGGCTTGCCCAATGCAAGCCACTCAATAAAAATGGGAAAATGTAGACACTAATTTTTGGTATTGCTACCCCTCATCCCGTGTTCTCTCTTCATTGTCTTTTTCTACATATATACCTCTCTTCCCATTTGAATTCATCTTCCCTCCTAAATTCAATGTATCCCAATAATTACTATTTCTAATCATATTTCATCCCTTAATCATCTCCTAATCATATTTCATTAATTTTAAATCCCCATTCAATTAAGTTACTCTCCCTAAATCCTCAATTTTTTCCTTCCTAGGCCAACATTTAATAATTTCACCTCCCCTATTCATTTATTTATTAATTTCCACTATTCACCTACCCATTTACTCTAACAAACTAACCCTAACTCATATTTACCCTTCTAAACCCAAATCCCGCCTCGTATGGGATCTTTTCCTTGAGATCTTCACTATTCCACCACCCATATGGATGGGTCTCCAAATTCAGCATCAATGCATCCAGGTTGCAAGTGATGATATAAATCCAAGTCTACCACTCTTTTTCTCAGGATGTTATTTTTGAGACTCTAGTATTTCTTGTGATCTTTCCTTCATTTCCATCTTTCTTTTATAGATATCATTATCATCTAAGAGATCTTGTGATTCAATCTTGGAGATTTGGGGAATCTTTCTCACCCTTGCATACTTGGTTCCATTATTGTAACTTTTTCACCATATTCTTCATAAAGATCTTATGCAAAGTCAACTATCACCTAGAACCTTATCTCTTCCACCCTAGGAATTCATCTTCCATTTGTATATTCTTATTCTCATCTATCTATTTTCATCCAACCCTATATTAACCCAATTCATCGAGCCTATCTATTTTCAATCATCCCAACTTCCATTTTGTTATCCCTTCTATCATCCATATTCTCAATCACCTCCTGGTTCATTTCCACAGTCTTTCAGATCCTCATATATTTTTATTTTATCATCTCTATCATCATATATATATTCTCCCAGCTCCCAATCATTGTAGACTCAACTAATTTACCATCGACTTGACCGGTCTTCATTGCATTCACTTTTGGATTTCATAATTTTCTTGCATCTTTTGTATTAGATATAGTTCCATATCTCTTGTTATCCATTTTTACCCTCTTTGGTAAAATGGACAACTAGAGAAAAAAAAACTTGGGCAGTTGACATGGTCTTATCAAATTTTTACCCTCGGGAAAAGTTTAATCAAACACAACCCTTCACAAGAGAAATGGAAAGGTTGTTTCATTTATGCGAGCTCATATTCGATCCTGAAAAATTAGGTTACAGGCAGGGTTGAAAATGGCAATGGAAGGTGGGAAAATGAATGGCCAATGAAAATGACGAAGAAAGCTAACTTGATAAGTAAAAATCGATCCCAGAGTGAGTCAACTCGAAGACAAGTAATAAAACCATAGAAGGTGCCACATGTCAGCTTAGCACACCTTCAAAAGGTGCAACAAAAGCGGAGACCCCAAATAAACGCAGGCCCTCCACATGGTAAGAGCGTGAAAAATGAAATGTTCACTTAAGGCCTGAATTTACTAAGTATAAAAAGGCCAGTGAAAGCCCACACTTGTCTCATCGGCATAACTTCAAAGGTGCAATGGAAGTAGGGTCCCTAAACGAGCACAGGATATCCACGTGTCTAGAGCTCAAGAAAGTTACATCAGATATTAAAAATTCTAAGAGAGGTCAGAGCCCAAGAAAGTAAGTGTTCACTCGAGGCCCAAATCATCTGAGTATAAAAAGGCCACCAAAAGCCTCCACGTGTCTCATCGACACAACTTCAAAAGTAAAATCCAAAGCAGGGTCCCCAAAAAAGTGTAGGATCTCCACATGGTCAAAGCATGATTAATGCAGTGTTTACCAGAGGCCCAAATTGGATAAGTATAAAAATGCTAGTGAAATCCTCCATGTGTCTCATCGGTGTAACTTCAAAGGTGTGACAAAAGTGGGGTCCCCGAACGATCGTAAGCTCTCTACTTTTCTAGGGCCCGAGAAAGTTGCACTGGCCGTTGAAAAGTATAAAGAGCCAGCATAAGCCTCCACATGTCATCTTAGTGTAAATTCAAAGGTGAAACCAAAAGGCAGGTTACCAAACATGCACTGGCCCTCCATGTGTCTAGGGTTTAACATAGTTCCTCCTAAATAGAAAGGGCTTAGCCAAAACATCAAGAAAATAGATCATGTTCACGGACGGTGCCAAGTTTTGGCATGTCGTATTCTTAGGACCCTAAAAGGTAGAAAAATATTAAGAATGCATAGGACTTCCACGTGGATCTTGCACGGATTGACTCCAAACCCAAAGCAGTTTGGAAAATATTGTCATAAGGTCAAATCAATAAAAGATGAATCATGAAGTCCACCAAGAATTTTAAATTCTTAGATCTTTTAATATATTGTGAGAGCCCACATGGAACACCCCACCCTGACCTTCAGATGATCATAACTTAAAAAATGAAAAATACAGTTCATCATTTTCGAGGCTATTAGGCTTCTCACCTACCACCATAATGAAGAATGGGATTCCTTTCTTTACCAACAAGGAACATTAATGGAGGCATGGGTTTTGTAGTAAAACCCATCATTATTGTAGGCGAATTCAATGCTCTTTTGGGGGTGGTTGAAGTAGGATTTGAATTTTTCTCTCCTTTCCCTCTCATTCTTCCTATATATTGTAAGGATGGGCATTCTTCTAAGGGTTGGTCATTTTTTCTCTCTTACCCCCTCTCTCTTTTTTCCCTAGGTTTGAATGTGGAGCTTAAGCCTCCTCTCTTTGCTTTGTAATGGAATTTTCTTGCCTCCTATGAACTAATGATGTACTATGTGAACTCATGGGGTGATAAAATCTATTTTATGACGCATCTTTTCCATCCTTTGCTTATTTTATTATCTCTTATTGCCTCTAATCATTACAGGGTATACTGTGCATATCTCTAATGTCTATTGCAGGTTTTGGGAGCTATATTTAATGGGTTGAAGTGGTGTTTTGTGTGGAATTTATCTTTGGTCTGTGACGCATCTTGTCCATCCTCTCCATTGCTCACCCATCTCCCTTTCAAGAAGTTTAATTTGTGATCAACAACCCCTTTTATTGGTGTAATCACCTTTGTAGTGTAGGATTTCTTTATTTTCATGCTCTCTCTCTCCCTATCTCTTTGGCATTGTTAGATTAGGATTAGATAGTTGCATTTCCTTCCTTAGAAGTATTTTGGCATTGGAATTAGATAGAGGAAGCCGACCTTCTCCAGAGGACCATCTCAAGTTCACAAGTCCCACATCTTGAGAGATAGTCCAATGTTATGCAGATTACACCAGATGCCCCATCCAAAATCAGGCCATTCAGGGGTGTTGTAATTTCACATCAACATCTCTTGCAGGTCCCTGTATTTTCAACCTTGTTCATTATCATCTATAGATCTACCTCCAAGGCCTTCAAATATACATTTTTCATTTCATTGATTTACTTGATTAGATCTAGACATTGTGGACTATCCTCCTACATTTTTTGTCTTCAACCTACACAAGTTTGGTTTAATTTCCTTAGATCAGATCTACATTTTATCACTTTTATTTCCTTTCAGTTTCTATTACAGTTTAGATTCTACTACATCCAATTTATCAATATGTTATCTTATCTTTATCAAAACCCAAGTTGACATCCATCCTACTAAGTTTTTACTTATTTGGACTGAAATTGTAAGGAAACCCACCCATCTATATCTACTAATCCATTTTTCATTTTTAGTGATATTGATTTTAAGGTCATTTAGCTTGTTGTGAGGTGAGGATATTTCATTTTCCCTCGTATCTATCATAATTATATCCAAGAGGTACCACAAACCCTCTCATACTTGGTGTTACTTTTTCCTTTATTATTATTTCACTAATCTGGAATAGGAACAAGGAATTTTGTTTAAAAACTAGATCGTAGGATAATTCCATGCTATTTTTTTACATTAACCATGTTCACAAAATTTTGATAGGTTGCAAGTACCGCGGTGACATGGAGTAATGATTAGAATGGAGTGTTAAAAATGTATGTATTTCAAACATGTTTGTTCTTCAAAGGAAAAAAAGAAAATATTTTTTCATATTTATTTATGATCTTTTATAGTTTGTGTAATGAAATATGGTTGTAATTGTATTTTCAATGAGGAGCCGAAATATAATAACCTTTAAAAATGATGCATTTGTACATTCATTCTCAAAAAATTTAATCATTGTATTTTTCATGGAGGAAAGATTGACTCATTATGTATATGCAGATAAATTAAGGAATTGAAATATTTTATTGTTTTACCATATAGGAAAATTACATTGGATAAGTGTATGTTGATGATTTCGATGAATTCTAGAGATTTTTAATTAATTTCAAGTTGGTGAACTTAAACTTAAATGATAAACCTAATTACTTATATACTTGATAGTACGTCTTAGATTGAATAAAATAAAATATCTTTGATTTAGATTATAACATGGACATGTATGTTCAATATAAAAATACGTTAATCCACCTTATATGAATTAAAAATGGTTTCACAATGTTATAATGTTAGTCCAAAAGGACATCATGGTGACTCTAGCCTAGCAATCCTTGATAATACTATCCTCCAAAAAAAAAAATTGTGTTACATTCCACCTTGGTTGAAACTTCAGAGAAGTGAGGTCTTGTGAATGATACTTAAGAGGAGTATTTTTTATATAGTGAATGTGGTCAAGAAAAAAACACTCATATGTAATTTTAGAGTGACATGAGAAGAGGAGTGATTGACTAGTGATCAATAGCCCTGAGAAGCCTACAACTTATCTATGAGATTTCTACCCGATCAGTAATCTCTCATGTTTTTCCATGGGATCACTCTAGTATTGTGTGGTATATGTGTAATAATGTATAACATAAGTGGAATAAATTTCACATTTCAACTATGCTCCAAATTATGTGAATATTCCCATTAATGAAAATGCAGATAAAGTTTTACTTTATCTAGTAGAAAGAAATACTTTGATATTTTACAAAGGTATTACGGAATAAGTGTGTTTGTTTACTCCGGTTTTAAATTTAGTAACATATATAATCATTGAGTGCAAATGAAATTCTTCATTATTTGACCTCTCATGAGGTTATCGTTAAAAGAGACGTGGTTCTATGCTTAACCCATGATTGAAAATATTTCTTTAGAAGGAATTGAAATGAATAAAATTTATATCAAATTTCTCACTTGTAATATGCATTTAATACTTAAGTGCATAGGAATAATGAAATGAATATTTTTTGTGTCAGGTCGCACTCCTTATAGTATTGAATATATAAGTGAAAATTAATGATTATGCGAATTATAATTGTCCTAACATTGATGTTAATTTGATATATAAATAACAACGTAAATATAACTAGAAAAAAATTAAATGAGAGGAAACTATGGAATATTTGTTACAAAAATTATTTACACTTTGAATGATGTCAAACTAGCTTAATTGCCAAAGATGGTATTAAAATAAATGAAAGTAAAGGAGGGCATCATTGTGATCCATAACGTTACTAAAATGGGAAATATACAACCTTGAGGTGTGAGAACATGTTTTATATACATAATGTGGTTTAAACAATGATTTAAAATGAATTAATAAATATGTAGCTTTGGGGAACAAGAATTTTTTCTTAAATATATTAAACACTTTTTAATATATAAGGTTGAATAGGAGAATTGAATTATAATAAAGGCGTAACCATGAATGAGGAGTATTATAATATGGATATCCTTAGGATTCTCGTATGGCCCGATTGAGTCATAGTAATATGTAAATCCTGTTGGTACCCAAATTGATTCTCCTTCAAAGTCTGAGCAGCATCACAAATTTAGCAGGAAGCTTAGAGACAAATAGATCATGATGAGTTGTTTTATAGCTAGGGATGGGATCTATCTGGCCCTTTGTCACTCAGATGTGGAGAAATGGATATCACCCTTGAGAGGATTTGATCTATCCTCACTACTTTATGGTTGTTCCTTTCAACCAAGGTGAGAGAATGCTTTTGTAGCCTATTGTTTGTGGAGGAGATGAAGATGTCCTTGTGAAACTATTAAGAAGCCCTTGAATAAAATATGATCAATGCAATAAAACCTAACTCTCACGAGTTGTCAATATAGATAATGGGGATATTTCCTAAGCAAGGTTCATGCCACTAAAGACAATGAAAACCTAATTGTTTCTACATGTTTTGGTATCAAAATTTGCACTTGTATACACACATGACAAACAGGGGTAGTGTGTGTGTGATTAATTGTTTTTGAATGAATTTGGTGGGAGGTGAATCAGGATAAAGTTGATTATACCAAATCTTTGAGAAATTTTACAAAAATGGAAAACTTGAACAACAAAATGCTTTCAAAGTAGCTAGGGTTTTCCTTTAACCAGAATATGTGCTCCAATGGAGGCCCAGATCAACACTTTTCACACAAACTTTAAGAATCCAAAATGAAGGCTCAAATTGGAAAACTCAACTAGACATTATTAATCTCTATTTCATCACACTTAAGATACCCTCAAAGGCTAACAAACAATCTTATATTCATGTTAGGAGTCACATTGATTTTAAATATGTTTATTTCACTATCAAATGGAATCCCTTCTAATAAATGAAATTGCAAATGCCACCAAACTATAAGAAGGATAAGATCCTGTGTGATTCAAATAGACTTCAATATAAAAATGCAACAGGAACAAGAAACACTACTTGCAGACATTAAGGAACGAAGAAAACAAATTTTTTTCCCAAGAAACACTATTAACTTTTTGGTTAAATTTATCAGCACAAAGTTTCTCGAACAATCTCAGGAACGAACCACCTTGAAACGACAAATTTTTTATGTTTGTGGAGCCCAAGAATAACATGTGTTACACTAGATTAACTCAAAGCCCCCCCGATGAAAGGGGGTTTGGGTTAAATTTATTATGGGCTGTTTTTGGGCCCGTGGTTTTTACGGTCTTTTGCCCATTGTTTTGATACCCACGGGAAAGTTTCTCTTATGCAATGATAGATAGATAAGCAAATCTCAGAGTTTGTTGAGCATTCCAAACGGATCAATGGTGGCTTGTACAAGTGATTCTCGTAGCAACCACCTTCTCTTTGTGTTGTGTTATTTATTCTGCACAAATCTGTAATGTAACACAAAGGAGATAAATAGGCTTATTTAGATAGTTTCTCAGAAAGACGGGCTCTATCAAGATTTTCTCTTAGGAAATAAATTTCTGACTACTAACACTACTACGCTCAAAAATTCCAAACCCTTTTCTCAAAAAAATCATGCCTATTTATATCATTTTACAACAGAGCCTTTCCCCCCCAAAACCAGAGACATTGAGTGTACCAATGCTTGCCATGATCTTGATCGTGATTGCCGGAAACAAATCTTTAGAAAGTTTTCAGGTGCTCAGAGGGGAAATCTCTTCAAGCCTCTCCCACATTCAAATCCCTCTCTTGATAGATCACTCTTTCTTTTACTCGCCAACCACTCCCACCCCTAATCTATCAAATTTGGATCCTTGTGTTCTCGGTAAAAGAAAATGGAAAATTCGATCAAGCCCAAAAATTAGATGTTGTCTTCATGGTAAAAAATGTCACCATATTTTCCTCATCAAACCCAGATATCAACAGGACTTTTACGTGTGAAGGAAAGAAAAATCAGGCCGAATCCGACAGTCAGATTACATATTAATGGTAAGAGACATTTTTAGACCTTCCCCACTAAACTAGGCCTCTAGATTAATACCCTTCTTCATTTGGCATGCAGGAAACTCCAAGAAATGTTTAAAACCCATAAGAATATGCATCCCTATGAGCTCTAGAGTGAAAATGGTGGAAAAATCAGATATAGATGCACAATTTCCGTTGATTTCTATTTTGAATTTGGACCGTCCACATGGGAGATCCATTTTAGAGTGGGCCTACAGGTTCCCCTTTTCCTTTTACATATTTTGGAAAAATGTAAATTTTTCACATTTTCCTCCACACCTCCACCCTTGGGAAATGAGCCTGACACATGTCCTAAGGTGGGTCCCAAAAGAACCATGGCCAAATTTTGCTATTTCACCTCCGTTTTGGAAAAGTGAAATTTTTCCAAATTTTCCCCGTAGCTCCACCCTTCCACTGTTGACTGGGAAAAAAATTGACTATTTTCCACTAGGTCTGTGGGCAATTTTGATGTTTTAATCATTTTGGTAACAAGAGGAAAAAAATACAAGTTGCCTCCGATGGTCTGCTTCCCCGCCCCTCTGACTTTTCAAATTGCCACGCGTCTCAATGGCACATCTTGAGATGGTCCCCAAAAGTTGAGACCTTGAAAGAGCGCGAGCTCACCACATGTCCCTGTTCCGCCAAACTATACTAACTACATAAAAAAATTCTAAGTCTGGGAAAAGCAGTGGAAACCTCCACATGTCCTCCCGGCACAACTCGAAGGTCAAACCAAAAAGTGAACTTTTAAATGAGCGTCGTACCTTCACGTGGAAAATTTTTGTGTTAAAATTTTACACAAAGTTTTAGGAGTACCCCGCCGAGCCGCATTAAATAAAAAATGAACACATGGGCACCCTCAGGGCTAAAATAAGAAATTTTCCCCACCACTTAAATTATCTTTAATCAGAGCCTGACAGGGCCGTGGGGTGAGTTGAAACTTTTTGCCAAATTATCCAAAATAAACAAGTTCAAAAAACAAACCCATCATGCCGCATATAATTAGAAGAATCCACATAGGCAGCAATAGAACCAATCACAATTGAACGGAGCCACGGGATCAAATTTGTGTTTTGCCAAAAAAGCATGAAGCAATAAGTTAAAACATTTTTTCATCATCCCCTCACCAACCTAAATAATCCACATGACTATTTAATGCCAACCAATAAGTTTTACAGGAAAAATACACCCGTCAGACCGTCAAAAACATAGAAATTCACCAGTCATGCCCAGAACCTGACTTTTCGTTAAGGATGAATTTTTTTTGAAACAAAAATAAGTGAATCATGGTTTTGAGCATCTTCCAACCATGGATTTGGATTTTCAAAGGTATGAAAATATAAATTGATCACTCTCAAGCTTCCATGGTCGAGGAAAGACATGAAAAATGGCGAAGCCTGTGTATTTTCAAGAAATTAGGGCAAAAACAAGGAAAACTCAAAGATTTCTTCTAGGAGGGACATGGCAATGGATTTTACAAACAACTCAAGGAATTAAAAATGAAGGTAAAATCTTTTAGAACACCCACACCAAGAGAAAAAATTATTTCATAACGCGCAGATAGAGGAAAATTAGGGCAAAATGGTGAGATATCAAAACAAGCACCAACATCGGCTCTGAATCGGGGATGGGCACACCCTGTGAGTGCCACAAGAAAGAAGGTAGACCAAGTGCCAAAATATCCATTGGGAAAGGGAGTTAGCTTACAGAGAAGAGAAACAGAGCCATCTCCCAAAAAATGAACATAGAAACTAGCAATAATAGGTCACAAAGGACCAGAGTGAGTGAAAACACAAAAGACAGGAAACCAACAACAAACTGTACACTATACAAAATATGTTCACCTTGATTCTAGGGAATCAATCCAATAAATGCTTCAAAATCCTGCCATTAATAGGTATTTCAAGAAATTCCCCATCCAAGTCCTTTAGAAAGAAGGTATGCTCACCAATTCTAATATCAATGGAGTAAGGGACCGTCCACAGAGCATCAAATTTTCCATTCTTGACCTTATCCTCACACATGCTATCCCAAAGTAGCACAAGATCCCCAACATTGAAATATTTGGGAGTGACCATATTGTCGAAAATATTCTTCAGCTTCTCTCTAAATTTTATATGCCTTTGGTGAGATGCCCTCCTTTCTTCATCAAGTTCAAAAATCTGGTTAATGCAGGCATCATATGGACTTACCTCTTGATCTTCTAGTTGTTGCATGAACTGATATGAGGATAATTTCATATGCATGGGGAAAAGGTCCTGAGTTCCATACACCAAATCAAATGGACTCTTTCAAGTATCACTTTTAACAGTAATTCAGAAAGCCTAGATAACAAATTCCAACTGCTCACCCCATTTTCTCTTGTTGAGCTCTAAGATTCTTCTGATAATATTTATCAAATTTTTATTACTAGACTCAGCTTGTCCATTTCCTAGGGGATTATAATTAGAGGTATATGTAAAATTTATCCCATATTCTATGCATATTTCCACCAAGGGTTTAACTCTAAAGCTCATGGTATTTTTAGCAACAACCTTGACTGACACCCCAAACCTACAGATGATATGCTTCAACATGAAGTCCATGAAAATTTGATGTGTTTATCTTTTGGTGGGGATTGCCTCTACCCACTTGGTGAAGTAATCTGTGGATACAAGAATCCACTTATGGCCAACACTTGAAGGGTCTGAAATCTCACCAATAAAATCCATTCCCCATTGCTTGAATGGAGCTTCAATTGATATATACTGCAAACGAAGGGAGCCTGAAGCTTTTAGTCTTCTAGAGAAGCACTGGAAACTCTCACATATTCTAATCAAAAGTGTTGCATCCTTGAAAAGTTTTGGACACCAATAACTAGCCCTCAGGATCTTGTGTGTTGTGACCCTTCCAGAAAAATTCCCCCCACAAACTCCTCCATGGAGATCAGCAATTATCTTGGGTGCTTCATCTTCAGTAATTCACCTTCCAAGATAACCCATAATTAGTAATGACATATTTTTGGGAAACCAACTTAAGGGCCCTTTTCTGATTCTTACTTAAATACTCAAGGCAATATAAATGTATGAAATAGAAAATCACATCCTTGTACCACTCAAAACTCATTAGTTTCTCAAAGACATCTACCCTTGCTTCTCCTACTTCATTCATCTCAATAGTATGAAAGTTTCTCTCAGCCATAATATTAGCCAAGCCCAAACCTCTGACCAAATTTTTGGTTTTGATATCCATATCATATTATTGCAACTTGTTCACCCACTTGCACCTTTTTCTTGAGACTTTCATCTCTGATAAGATGTATTTCACCATGGTGTGGGGAACATAAGAAAAAATTTTACTGAACTCAAAATGTAAGGCATGAAAACCTTTGTTTCCTCTTACCAAGGAAAATGCGTGTTTCTCCATAATAGTGTACTTTCAGCTCAGCCCCCTGCAATGCCTTACTGAATAATGTCAATTAACCTCTCAACCCCTTCATCATCGTTCTGTAACAAGAAAGATGCAATGGTGTTATATGAAGCAAAAGAGAACAGTTAAAAGGGATTCTTATAATTTTGAGCTACTAGAATAGGTGCATGCTTTAATGCCTCTTTAATCCCATTAAAATCTTGAACGACATCGTCCTCCCACTTGATGACCTAGTCCTTATTTTACATGGAGGTAATTGGAATGGTCTGCTTAGAAAATTTTGATATAAATCTTTTGATGAAGTTTATCTAGCCAAATAAGGACTAGTTTCCTTTCTTGGTTCTTGGAATTAGGACCTTCTTGATGGCCTCTACTCTTTTTGGATTAATCATCACTCCTTCCTATGACACAATGTGACCAAGTAACTTTTCCTTCTACACTCCAAAATAGCACTTCTTTGGATTGAGTGAAATTCCATACTCTCTACATCTTATCAGCATCTTTTCCAAGTGCAGAAAGTGATCACCTCCCTTTCTAGAGAACACAGTCACATCATCCTGGTAAACAATAATAAAATCATTGATGTAACTAGTAAAAGCAACATCCATTGCTCTTTGAAAATTTTCTCCAACACTCATCAAACCAAAGGGAATCTTGACATACACATAAGTCCCCCAAGGAGTGGTAAAGGTTGTCTTAATTATTTCTAACTCCTTCACCACCACCATGTTGTAACCAGAGAAACCATCCAAGGTAGAAAGTAGCTGAGAACCAATTACTAGCTGCAACATGTTCTCCATGTTTGGTAAAGGAAAATTATCCTTCATTGATGCTCTGTTCAAATTTATGAAATCCACACACATCTTGATGTCACCATTCTTCTTTGTGACTTGTACTAGGTTTGCAACCCAAGAAAAATACCTTGTGGGCTGAATAATCCCTCCATCCCTCAACTTCTTCAGTTGCTTCTTGCATCTTAAGAGATAGGAGCAGATTGATTGGAATTTGTTTCTTCCTAAATGGTTTTGCATTGGACTCCAAGGGAATATCATGTTGAAACAGATCCTCTCTGTATGCCTTCAGCATAGAATAAGTCCAAGCCATGAAGTCGTGATACCTTTTCAGTAATTGGATATAGGACTACTTCTCCTCCTTGCTAAGATTGCTTCCTAACCAGATATTCCTTGGTCTCTCCTTTGTGCCAAGTTCATACTCATCACTATCCCTTGAGGATGCCATGCATCTGCTAATAATGCGATCAACATTATCAAAAGTAGACTCAAGAGCAACCAGCCATCTAGGAATGGTATTGGTTTTTAGTTGGATGATGCCTTTGCCAAACAACGTTTCTTTACCTTCTGCTACGAACACCATTTTCTCCCAATCAATATGTTGATCAACAAACTCTTCCTTATTCTACTAAAATCTTTTGACCTGAGCATCATCATCAAAAACCTACCGATTCTTAATGTTGTCAGGTACAGATGGCCTTGTTAACACCTCATCATCATATTCACAATGTGGAGACACTTCACAATTATCAAACTGAGATGCCAACATAACAAGCCTATCTTCCAAATCATTGAACTTCCTATAATGATGCACAATGTTGAATGAATCAAACATCTCGATGAGATCCCAAACTACATGCTTATATTGTTTCATTTGCTAATTTTTTGTGGCATGCAATTTTCTGACTTGCCTAATAATTAATTATGAATATCCTTCAACAATGATGTATTTAACACCATATCTCCATGCAATCCTCAAACTTGGCAACAATGCCTCATACTCAACAATGTTATTAGTGCACTCAAAGTATATCTTGAAGGAAATGACAAAATTTTCCTAGCCTACAGAGATCAAGACAACACCAACACCATTTCCAAACTTGGAGCAAGCTCCATCAAACAATAAATTCCAAGGAGAGCCTGCTTGCTGAAGACACTTGCATTCTTCAATCTTGTGCTCTTTTCCATCAGAAAACCCTAAAAAGTTATCTTCATCAACACTTATGTACAATACCTCATAGGATGCGTTGTTGGGATCCTCAATAAGATACAACATCTTCTTTTTCCCATACAACTTGACAAGGCTGCCCTTAATTGGGATGGTGGCATAGGACATATCCATTTGAAAACTCCCACCAACACTTGCAACCCACTTTCTAGATAGCAACACACCCCACTTGGATGGGTAGTCAACAATAACTACATCAAGCTTAAAATTTCTACCTAGATAGGCTGTAAGTTGTACCATCAAACCATTCACATATCCCACTACTAGAACCTCTCTGGAATCCATGATAGTAGACTTCCCATATGCAACTGTTACTTTGATATTCAGTTCATTCATAACTTCCAGAGGCATAACATTGCACTATGCCCCAAAATCAAACATACATTTGTGTAGCAATCTGTCCTTAATGATCAAGGTGGTGAAGAATGGATCCACATTCAGCTTAGAATATACCAAGGATGTTCCCAAATAAACATCAGGTGCTTCATCTAACTCTTTTGATGTTGGTGGTGCCTCTAATTTTTCAATGACTGGTGGAGTCTCCACAATGTTTATATTTCTGCCTAGGGCAGTCTTCTCCACTTTCAGCCCCAAATACTCAAGAGCCCTTTTCTTGTGCTTAGGAATCCTAATCAATTCAATAATTAGAACTAAGATCTTGATCTGACTCAAGACTTGGGCAATATCATAAGGGACAGACTTTGGCAAGGTGGCATTAGAAGGAAGGTTGACAGATTCATTAGCTGACACAGGATTTTTGACAACTTAGGCATGAGGAGGGGTATGATTTTTGTTTGGGACAGCAGGGCCGTTGGAAGATGCTTCTTTCTTGAGAGTCTCTTTAGGAACATTTGAAAGCAATGTAGTTTTTGGATTAGCTTGAGGTCCTGTCCCTTTGACAACCATACTTCTTGTGTTGTGTTCCTTTTCTTGAGCCATAGCAACATTCATAACAACTACCTATCCTCCTTAGAGGGAATGCCTCCATCATACTTATTTATCATTAAAGCCCTCAAATATTTAAAGTCATTATTGGGAAATTCAAAATCTTGTATAGTATCTACTTCTAAAGTATGATAGGGATGGAGAAAAGTTACCTAGTGGATGCACTCCCAAAAATAAGTAGCAGTTCTAGAAATTATCACTTTAGTTTAATTTTCCCCTTATTGTAAGCTTGCGAGGCAACCCATCATGCAGACATCATCATCATTATCATCATAAGCTTTTTTCTCTTCTTGCTGATATTCCTCACATGGAGCATGGGTCATGAAACATCTGTCACACCAATCAATGACATCTGTCTCCTCCACAATGGTAACTTTGGCAGCCAAAGGATCAAGTACCATTCTTTTATCCCTAGCTTGAGACTATTTATTTCTAAATCCAACAGGTCCCTTGCCTCTATCATAAGATATTTGGTGATTTGTGAACCTATCTTGGCATTGCTTCTTGTGTTGACCTTGTGAGCTTTACCCTATCCCCTTTTCAACTCGGGATAATTTGAATGATATTTCTTTGATAGCCACTGCCAAATTTTTTTACATCTTCCTCTAAATCACCATCCTTGCTTATGTGATGTTTTTCTGGGTTAATTAGTTTTACACCCTCCCTTTTTAGAGGCTTTCCAATTTCCTTGATGTTATTCTCAATTTGCAGGGCCATGGGTAATGCCTACCTCAAATAAGTATGGTTTTTATCCCTCAAGTAGTAAGGATCTTTTTTATCAAATGCATATGAATATTTGATCAAACATGATTCATCACATGACCTTATCCTAACAGACAATATTCTCAAGGTCTTATTAAACCTTGTGTTGAAATCATGTACTGACTCATTAGGATTATTTTTGATGTTTTCAACTTATGTCAAAAGAAACCTAGGGTCAGTTCTATCACCATACTATAATTTGAATGCATTGCTCATCTTTATCCAAGAATCAATGGAATTATCTGGTAAAGCTTTATACCATTCCCTTGCATCCACTTCCAAAGTATGGATAAACAGTTTGATATATACATCTTCATGTTCAATCTCAAAGTCTTCCATCATATTGTTAAAAATTTTTAGATGTTGATCACCAATTATAGTGTTGTTTCCTTGGAACTTTAGTAGTATGTTCCTTACATCTTGAGGAAATACATTTGCATAACCATCCATCCTTACAAAATTTATAGGTCCAAAGGTATTTACAACAAATGGAGGTTGTTGTTGCAGACTCACAGCACCCCTGGATGCAGATCAGGCTTCTAGGTTGATCACTCTAGCATCCAGTGTGACTGCACAACATGGAAAACTCTCTCCAAGTGTGGGGACTTGGGAAACTGAGAGAGGAATCTCTAGATTAGAGGCTGGTTCCTCAAAATCCTATGATTTAGATCTATATTTTGTAAAACTACAGAGGTTTGAAACCTAATCCTACTCTAAAATCCAAGGAGACAGAGATAGAAAGTGCAAAAAATGAAACTAAACTAACAGGTGATACACCAAAGGAGGAGTGGTGAGCACTTCTTGTTCTGCAGATAGACACAGATCATAAAAATGCAACATAAAACATCATGCACAAGCTGATAAGATGTAATCAAAGGTCTGAAATGAAACAAACAACACAAACAGAGGACTAAAAATTGATCACAGGGCCTGTATTGTCATTTCCACTGTCAAAATCCTTGTATTACAACATCAAAAAGGCAGAAAACCTGTTACAATTTTAGAAGAGGTCTGATACTTGCAAAAATCACTTGTTACTAATGAAAGAAGAAGCTTGCTATCCAAAGAAATGTTCCCCCCCTCAGAAATGAGCCAAATCTGGCTTTTTTGGTGTATGGGTCAGATAGACACAGATCATAAAAATGCAACATAAAACATCATGCACAAGCTGATAAGATGTAATCAGAGGCCTGAAATGAAACAAACAACACAAACAGAGGACTGAAAACTGATCACAGGGCCTGTATTGTCATTTCCACTGTCAAAATCCTTGTATTACAACATCAAAAAGGTAGAAAACCTGTTACAATTTTAGAAGAGGTCTGATACTTGAAAAAATAACTTGTTACCAATGAATGAAGAAGCTTGCTATCCAAAGAAATGTCTCCACCCTCAGAAATGAGCCAAATCTGGCTTTTTTGGTGCATGGGTCGAGCCCAGGGGATAGAAAACGTACAGAAGCATGAGAGCCCATCCATCCTTGACTGTAGATGCATTAAAACGGCATGGGGGACCTTACAGACCCATACCCTATCACTTTGACTGAATTACAGGAGAATGCGACCCATTCTGCATTAAATCTGGTCGCTGAAATGTCACCTCTGGCCATGAACACGTGTCACAGCCATTTCTTGATTTTATCTCTATAGACTACACCAAAACTTGATATTAGCCCTAGAATCATGTAGATAATTTCATAAGCATTTCGTTGATATAAATAACGTGCAAATCCGAGCTCTGGATCGAAAGATATGTCAATCTGAAGATTTAGGGCACAAAACAGGCGAGAATGCGTTTTGAAATTTCTTCCCGCGCTCTGCCACTTGGATGACACGTGGCATGCATTGATTGGTCGCGTGATTCTCTCTCCTTCTCTGCTTCGTCAGACATGTGTCCTCCTTTTATTGGCTTGGGTCGGTGCTTGAAACCTCGCCCTTTGACTTTTGGACTTTCCTCCTTGTGACACGTGTCATGATTTGGTTGGTCCACAGGTCTGTCGGCTCTTCGCACCCTTCGCATCCATTTGTCCCGAATGTCCCAGTGCTGTGAGGGACAAAAACTTCCGATCCACCCGAAATGGGCTTCCATGTCCCTTTTCTGCCGGTGACACGTGGCATGATCTGATTGGCATTTGGCTCCTTCAGCTATTCGCGTCCCGCGCATCCCTTTGTCCCACTTGTCCTTGTGTTGAAGTTTCCCATTTCGGCTGAACTGGCCGGTTCGCGTCCATCGCATCCATTTATCCCAAATGTCCCAGTGCTACACGGGAAAAATTCTTGCGAACCACCCGAAATGGCTTCCTTTGCTCTTGGCCACTTTGCCTTTTTGCGTCCTCGCGGCCCAGATGTCCCACCTGCTTAGTACGAAAGTTCTCCATTTCGGCCGATCTGGGTGGTTCGCATCCTTGAGGCCCAAATGTCCCGAGAAGTTAGTTGATTTTCTTCTCCTTCAACCGAACTGGCTTTCCACATCCCTCGCATCCCGACGGCCCGATTGTCCCTGTGCTAAAATTTTCCTTTTCAGCCGAACCGGCCGGTCCACGCCCTTCGCGTACATTTGTTCCACTTGTCCCAGTGCTTCGCGGGCCACCTGGAGGCATTTCGACCGAACCGTGCCTTGGTGTCCCGAATGTCCCAACTGCTCCTAGGACAAGGACTTAGCCGATTTTCACAATTTTTCCTGGCCCAAGCTTTTTTTCTGCAACTTCTTCGCATTTTTCTCAGAGCTTGCTCTTTTCAACCTAGGCAGGAGAGTTAGAAAAAATTTCTGAGGGGACCCTAGAAACATGATTTTTGCCCTGAATCCATCCATTTTCCTGGGACTCGAGAATTCTGATGTATGTTATCAAATCAACCCTAGGGGTGGATTTGGATAACAATTTGGTGACTCAGCGGGGATACCTGCCTGCTAGGTAGAAGATACCAGTTACCTGAAGCAGTCCATTGGGCATGGAGTCATCAAATATTCTGTTTAGAACCTCAAATGACTCAGAATGTGCAACGAGGAAGATGGAATGTCTCCTGATAAAAGCAAGGACTGCAAAACATCTCCATGAACAGCAAGCTGTGCCAAAGCACTTAGGGAAAACAAAACTAACCTACAGTAAAACAATGTGCACAAGCACTTGGAGGAAAGAAAATCTAATCTAATATTTATAGAGGTAGTGAACTTCCCTCTAGAAGCAACGTTTGAGATAGATTCCATTGACTGGAATCTGCAGTTCTTCACCCTCCAGTGAGGCTAATTGGAAAGCATTGTTGTTCTTGCACTTTGTGACCACGTATGGACCACTCCAAATGGCATCAAATTTTGAATGCCTTCCCAGTTTTTCTCTATCCACATCTCATTTCAACATTAGATCTCTAACTTGAAAAGATCTATCTTTGGCCTTTCTATCAAAGGTCTTCTTGATCACAGCTTGATCCTTTTCCATTGTTTGGGATGCCTGATTTCTGACCTCTTGTAGCTCCATCAACTTTGCGTACCTCACCTCTATGGGCTCAAATTCCAGTAACTCCAGCTGCTTCATGAGTTCCAATGTTGGCAACTCAAGTGACATGGGCAAGATTGCCTCTCTTCCATAGACAAGCCTGAATGGAGAGTTACCTGTGGATCTTTTGGGAGTGATCCTATCAGCCCATAAGGCTGATTTCAGCTTGGTATGCCAAGACCTCTGATTCTCATCAAGAGTCCTCCTAATGATCCTCAAAAAATTCTTGTTTGTAGACTCGGCCTGGCCATTACCCTGAGGGTAATAGTTCGATGAAGTGCTTAGGTAAATACCGTTCTTGACAGCCCACTCAGTCACCCTAGATCCAATGAATGCCAATGCATTATCAGGAATTATTGTAGCAGGTACATCGAATCTGGTTGTTATCCCCTCATAAAAGTCTAAGATGCTAGACTCATTTGCCTCTTTGAGTGCTACTGCTTCTGTCCATTTGGTGAAGTAGTCTGTGGTTGTCAAAATCCATTTGTGCCCTTGGCTTGAATTGGGATTAATGACTCCGATGACGTCCAAACCCCATTGCATGAAAGGCTGGTCAACTGAGATTGGTTGCAATGGAAGGGCAGCAAGTCTCTCTTTTCCTGTGAAGAATGCACAATTCTTACACCTCTTGATCCATGCATAGCAATCACTGAAAATTTTAGGCCAATAATAACCAGCCTTCATGATTTTTAGAGCTATCACTCTTGGTGCAAAATGGCCACCAGCTGGTCCACCATGAAACTCTTCCAACACCTTTTGAATCTGACCTGTGCTAATGCATCTCAACAGCACTCCATTCAAATCTCTCTTGAACAAAACTCCATCAACAATGGCATATGGAACAGCCTGCAACCTGAAGTGTCTCCTTTGGGTCTTGTTCATCTCTGGAGGGCATAGGCCTGTGCCTAGGAAGTGCATAATATCTTGGGTCCAGCAAGGGAGTGGGGGAAGCATTGTCTTCTTCATGATTGCCACTTAGCTCATGGCTGTCCTGGAATGTCAAAACAGTTTCTTCTTTGTTGCATACTTCTTTTTGCTTCCCCAAAACCAGCTGCTCACATAGTCCTTTCCCTCTTACCAGCTTGGTGATCTTGATATTAATGTCATATTCCATGACATGGGTGATCCAACCTTCCCTTTTCTCATTCAAATCCTTGTTAAGGAGGAAGTCCTTAACTCCGACATGTGAGACCAGCAACTGGACCTTGTTGTTTGAGATTAAATGCTTGAATTTTTTCAAGCTTCTAATTACTACAAGCACATGCTTCTCAATAAAAAAATACCTCACCTCATAGTCATCTAGGCTCTGGCTGAAAAAGGCAATCGGCTACTCATCATTATCTTTGTTCTGCTGTACTAGAATGGCAGAAATAGTGTCATCACCTCCAAATGCATAGAGGATGAAATCCTTGGAGAAGTCTGGGTTGATGAGAGTTGGTGCCTGAGAGATAGCTTCTTTGATTGCTTCAAAACTCTCCTTTCCTTCTGCTGTCCACTTAAAATCCATGCTCTTCTTTAACACTTTGGTGATGGGCTTGACAAGGGCTGGAAAATCTTGGATAAACCTACAGACAAAATTGATCCTTCCCAAGAAGCTTTGAAGAGCCTTCTTGTGACTTGGCAATGGTAGTGCTCTTATGGCTTCAACCCTCTCTGGATCAATTGCCAGTCCATCTTTTGAGACAATATGGCCAAGGAGCTTTCCCTCGTGTGTAAGAAAGATGCACTTCTTGGGATTCAAAGAAACTCCAAACTTTCTACACCTCTGAAACACTTGCCTGAGCTGAAAGAGATGGTTTGCTGCATTCTTTGAGAAGACAGTGATATCATCAAGATATATCAAAACTATTTTATTGATTAACCCCTTGAATGCCATGTCCACTACCCTTTGAAAGGTAGCACCAGTGTTGGACAGCCCAAATGGCATCTTCTTATAAGCATATGTGCCCCATTTAGTTGTGAAGGTCATCTTGAATTGGTCTTCTCCCTTCACCATAATCTGATTATAGCCTGAGTAGCCATCAAGTAGTGAAAACCTTTCTGAACCAGCCACCACCTGCAATATCTGCTCCATGGAAGGGAGTGGATAATGATCCCTTGAGAGAGGCTCTATTCAAATCTCTGAAGTCGACACACAACCTGATCTCTCCATTTTTCTTTATGACTGGGACTAAGTTGGTGACCGCAGCTTGAGTGTTTGATGGGGAAGATGATACTTGGCCTCAATAAGCTTGCTTAACTCTTTTCTCATTAGAGGTTCAATATGGGGATTCACTGGCCTTTGCTTTTTCCTAACAGGCTTGGATTCTGGATCCAGCTCAATAGTATGTTGTGCCAACTCTGGGTTGAAACCTCTCAGATCTTTGTAAGTCCAAGCAAAAACATCTGGGAATTCTTGACAAAGCTGAACAAAATCAGATTTCTCTTGTGAGGTACTTACTTTTCCAATCTGCAATGTTTTGCTTTCTCCCACTAAAATAGGCTCTGAATCTTCACCCTTTACTTGAATTTTTGCTTTCTCCTTCCGGAACTAATCATTCGGGTTGAAGATTGACTCCAAGGTTATGAGGCCTTTTGGTAACTTTTTGGTTCTCAGCTGCACCACTTGGTCACCATACTGCTGATGCAGCTTGTCTTGATTCCTGACAGAGAACTCAGCTTCTTCTTGTAGGAAATTGACAATTTGCTGATCATTCTCGAAGACTTGCCAACTTGTGTTGTTATCTGGAATAGCTGGTCTCACAACCAATTTGATATGAGGCTGATATTTCTCACTTTTGACACTCTCTGCAACATCAAACGTAGCCCCAATTACTGCCAGTCTGTCAGCGGCTTCATTCTTCTTCCTGGGTATGGAGACGATGTTGAAAGCTTCGAAATCCTCAATGAGGTCCCATACCCTATTCTTGTAGTTCTTCAACAGGTCATTCTTTGTAGCATGTTGTCCCCTGACTTGATTGACGATCAGCTCACTATCCCCAAACACCTGCAAGTTATTTATGCCCCTTTTCCCAGCCCAATGAAGTCCATGAATCAAGGCCTCATATTCAGCTGTGTTGTTTGAACAAGAAAACTGGAAACGAAAAGCTGAATAATATTTGATGCCTTGAGGTGAAACAAGCATAGCTCCTCCTCCTGCACCTTGCCTACTCCTTGATCCATCGAAAAATAATTTCCATACCTCATTGTCATCCTTATGGTTTGGTTTGGTGATGCTAGGAATAGGCTGGATTTCTTCATGTATGTAATAGACTCCTAGTTCAGATTCTTCTACTTCTTGGTAGGGATCAAAAGCATGTATCTTGCTTGCCCATTCATCAAGAGTTAAATCTGGAATGCTTCCAACTTTGGTGTCATCTTCATCTATGTTTGGATAGTCTTCTTGATCAAATGCTGAACAGTTGGCATTGATTTGGCGGTTCGGATCTGATTGTGACCTTAGTACCATATCTTGTTCTGAACAACATGTGTGACCAATCAACAGATAAGTAGCCTCCAATTTTGGCTGTGAAATCCCTTGATAAATATAGGGAAAAGAGTGGTGGCAAATCTATCACTGACACATCTTGTAAAATGGTAACATTGGGGCATGTATGCAAGGTAAGATTCAAACCTTTAATTACTCCCACAGTTTCTACTGCTGTCCCATCCAATTGCACTACCCCTTTAGATATTACTTCATATTGGAGACCCAACTGATCAGCTATTTGCTTGGGCATCACTGAGCTACTTGCCCCAGAATCAATCATGCAATTGTGTACTAGTTTATCCCCAATGATTAATGAAACATAGAAAGGAGGGGGCTTCAACATTTTACCTTGCTATCTTCCATGATTTCCTTCAGGCTGGGAAGCATTTGTGAGTACCTTCTCTTGCATTTGGACCTGTTGGTTTGAAGTTGACCAGTCCTTCATGGCAGCTTGTAGTAAATCTCTTTGTCCTGGGATGGATAGGGATTCCCACATTGATATATTGACATTAGTCTTCTTCATCTATTCAATGATACTGAACGGGGATGAAGTATCCTTTTTTTGTCCCTTGGTTTGCACATTTACTCCTTGCACGTGGGCAGCAACAGCTGGCATTTGAGTTAGCCTAGGGGTTCTTCTTGGCTGCCCTTGTGTATTTGAAACTGGAATTTGCTTGCCAATAATTTTTGGAGCCGTGAAAGGTTGTGGATTGGCTGGGGCTAATGGTTGTTCTTCACTCAGATTTCTCCTCTTTGACCTTGTGTTCGCTGCAACACCTTGAGAAACTGCCTGATTCATGCCACAAAAATATTCTGCTTGCCAGTTCACCAATGTGGTGTCATTTGGGGCTGATTGCTGTTGGAATGTTTCTGGTTGTTGGCTATTTCCTTGACTTCCCTCACCCTCCACACCAGTAGTTTTCACCATCAATGCTTGATTGAGAGCACCATTGAAGCACATGGATTGGTTATGAGGCTCATTACATGGAAAGCACCAATCATATTCCTGAGCAATGTTGTTCTGTGTTGGCACTAATGCCTTAGAGGCAGATATGGCATTTGGATTATAGGGCTGGAATGGTCTATTGGCAGGAGGCCTTACTTGGCTTTGATTTTGATTCATATTTGCAGCTAGATTAGGTGGTCTTTGTGGCTGGTATGGCTGCCTATTAGGCTGAGCTTGGGGTTGATAAGAAGGTCTGAAACCTTGGGCTTGTTGTCTTTTGATAGTAACTAGCTCATTTCCCAAATTTTGCAACTATTTCATGACCTCTTGGAGTTCATTTGAAGCACTAGAGGATGAAGTAGAAGTTTCACTTGAACTTTGATTTCTAGGGGTGGGAACAGGAGCCAAAGTGGGTGCTTGACTAGTGCTTAGATTTTCTAAGTTTGGATACAGGGGCATGGGAGGCCTAGGAGCCAGTTTACCAGCTTGAATAAGACAGTTTTCGGCTCTAATGGCAATGCTATAAGTAGCAGGGTAAGGTTGTGCCTCCCCATAGATTGAATTAACATAGAAATATCAGAATTCAAAGCTTTAAGGTAATATAGAAAAGCACCTTCTGCTGTTGGCCTGACTGCCACTGGAATCCTATCCCAAAACCTTTGAAATCTGAAGTTGAAGTCAGTCAGCTACTCATTGGGGGCTCTCTTGATAGTTGTCAGCTGCTCCAAAAGAGACAAGTTGTCTCCCTTCTCTCCAAATTGCTCATGAAGTGCAATACACAGCTGATTCGAGTTTGTGATAGAACTAGCTCCAAGGCTCCTAAACCATTGCAATGCCTTACCATTGAATGAAGATGCCAGTAACTTGACAGCCACTTGCATTTCATTGATTTCATGGATTGCACAAAGGTTAGCAATATCTTTAACATGATCACTTGGAGTAGTCTGATTTTCTCCAGTGAAGTAGGGAATGTTTTTCAAGGCTGCAATAGGAACTGGATGTTGTGCATTGAGAGAAAGTGGGATGCTACATGTGAAGTTCACGTAGGGGTTGTTCTGAGCCATTCTGATTGGTCTTAAAACCCTTGTTGACTGAATGAAAGGCCTGTCAAGTGGAGGAGTTGAGAGAGTTCTGTTTGGTGGAGTTGGAGACCTTTGAATCCTTCTTCCTCTTTGCCTTCTTCTTGTGGTAGATAGAACTGTAGGTATTCAAACAACACTTCTTCTTCTCCAACTCTTGACCTTGTGGTGATTCTACTCATGAGTTTTCAGGCCTGCACTGCTGAAACTAGTTGATTCTTTCCCTAGGAGTCGCCAGATATGAAAATAATAGCTCTTATAAGCAAGAAAACTGTAGAAGATGCATATCAAATTTTCTGCAATAAAAATGAGACCTCTGGTCCCACCAGGCATGCCAAAACTATTGTTGTAGACTCACAGCACCCCTGGATGCAGATCAGGCTTCTAGGTTGATCACTCTAGCATCCAGTGTGATTGCACAACATGGAGACCTCTCTCCAAGTGTGGGGACTTGGGAAACTGAGAGAGGAATCTCTAGATTAAAGGATGGTTCCTCAAACTCCTCTGATTTAGATCTATATTTTGCAAAACTACAAAGGTTTGAAACCTAATCCTACTCTAAAATCCAAGGAGACAGAGATAAAAAGTGCAAAAAATGAAACTCAACTAACATGTGATACACCAAAGGAGAAGTGGTGAACACTTCTTGTTCTGCAGATAGACACAAATCATAAAAATGCAACATAAAACATCATGCACAAGCTGATAAGATGTAATCAGAGGTCTGAAATGAAACAAACAACACAAACAGAGGACTAAAAACTGATCACAGGGCCTGTATTGTCATTTCCACTGTCAAAATCCTTGTATTACAACATCAAAAAGGTAGAAAACCTGTTTACAATTTTAGAAGAGGTCTGATACTTGAAAAAATCACTTTGTTACCAGTTGAAAGAAGAGAAGCTTGCTATCCAAAGAAATGTTCCCCCCCTCAGAAAATGAGCCAAATCTGGCTTTTTTAGTGCATGGGTTCGAGCGCAAGGGACAGAAAAACATACAGAAGCATGAGAGAGCCCATCCCTCCTTGACTGTAGATGCATTAAAATGGCATGGGGGACCTTACAAACCCATACCCCTGTCACTTTGACTGAATTACAGGAGAATGCGACCCCATTCTACATTAAATCTGGTCGCTGAAATGTCACCTCTAGCCATGAACACGCGTCAGAGCCATTTCTCTATTTTCTCTCTCCAGACTACACCAAAACTCAAGATTAACCCTAGAATCACGTAGAGAATTTCATAATCTTTTCGTTGATATAAAGAACATGCAAAATCTGAGCTCTGGATCGAAAGATATGTCGATCTGAAGATTTAGGGCACAAAAACAGGTGAGAATGCATTTTGAAATTTCTTCCCACGCTCTGCCACCTGGATGACACGTGGCATGCATTGATTGGTCACGTTATTCTCTCTCCTTCTCTGCTTCATTGGACATGTGTTCTCCCTTTTATTCTCTCGGGTCAGTGCTTGAAAACCTCGCCCTTTAACTTTTGGACTTTCCTCCTTGTGACACGTGTCATGATTTGGTTGGTTCGTGGGTGGTGGTGCCGACCCTTCGCGTCCATTTTTTCCCAAATGTCCCAGTGCTGCGTGGGGACAAAAAAATTCTGATCCGCCTGAAATGTGCTTCCATGTCCCTTTTCTGCCGGTGACACGTTGCGTGATCTGATTGGCTTTCGGTCCGAACCGGCTTTTCACGTCCCTCACATCCCGACGGCCCGATTCTCCTATGTGCTAAAATTTTCCTTTTCGGCTAAACTGGTTGGTCCACGCCCTTCGCGTACATTTTTTTCCACTTGTCCCAGTGCTTCACGGGCTTCCTTGAGGCGTTTTCGGCTGAACCGTGCCTTTGTGTCCCGAATGTCCCAACTGCTCTTAGGACAAGGACTTAGCCGAATTTTCACAATTTTCCCTGGCCCAAGCTTATTTTCTGCAACTTCTTCACATTTTCTCAGAGCTTGCTCTTTTCAACCTGGACAGGAGAGTTAGAAAATTTTTTGAGGGGACCCTAGAAACATGATTTTTTCCCTGAATCCATCCATTTTCCTGGGACTCGAGAATTCTGATGTATGTTATCAAATCAACCCTGGGGGTGGATTTGGATAACAGAGGTCTAGGTGGGGGAAAGGCCATGTTGTTTTGAGGAGGTGACCCTAGAGGGGAGATGAATTGATGAGGGGAAGAGGGTCTTTGTAACATAAGATTATAACTTTCAATATGGATATCCCCTAAGGCCTAGTTTCTTGGAGATCCCTATCACCTTCTGAAAAGATAGGAGTAGAATGAGAAGCAAAATTTTCAAAATAAATGAAGGCCCCTCTCCAACTAGAGAAGCAATTCCACAAAGAAATGTCTCCACCCCAGAAATGAGCAAATCTGGCTTTTTGGTGCATGGGTCGCGCGAGCCCAGGGGATAGAAAACGTACAGGAAGCAGAGACCCCATCCATCCTTGACTGAGATGCATTTAAAACGGAGTGGGGGACCTTAAGAACCCATACCCCTATCCTTGATCTGAATTACAGGAGAGCAGCGACTCATTCGGCATTAAATCTGGTCGCTGAAATGTCAACCTCTGGCCATGAAAAAACGTGTCACGCCATTTCTTGATTTATCTTATAGACTACACCAAAAATTATATTAGCCCTAGAATCATGGTAGATTAATTCATAAGCATTGCTTGTTGATAAAATAAAAGTGCAAATACGAGCTCTGGGATCGAAAAAATATATGTCAATCGAAGATTTAGGGCACAAAAACAGGCGGAGAAGCGTTTTGAAAATTTTCCCGCGGCTCTGCCACTTGGATGCACGTGGCATGCATTGATTTGTCGCGTGATTCTCTCTCTTCTCTGCTTAGCAACATGTGTGTCTCATTTATTGGCCTTGGGTCGGTGCTTGAAACCTTGCCCTTTGACTTTGGACTTTCCTCCTTGTGACCCGTGTAATGATTTGGTTGGTCCACAGGGTATGCGATCTTCGCACCCTTCCATCCATTTGTCACGAAGTCCAGTGTGTGAGGGACAAAAAATTCCGATCCAACCGAATGGATTCCATTGTCCCTTTTCGCGCGGTGTTGGATGGGATGTAGGGGTGGTGTGGTGGGTGACCGTGGCCTGATTGATGCATTTGGCCTCCCTTAAGTATTCGCGTCCACGCGCATCCCTTTTCCAACTCGGTCCTGTGTGAAGTTTTCCATTTCGGATGAACTGGTCGGTTCGCGTACATCGCATCCCTTTTCCCAATGTCCCATTGCGACACGGGAAAAATTCTTGCGAACCACCCGAAATGGCTTCATTTGCTCTTGGCACTTGCCTGTTTGCTTCCTCGAGGCAAAGATGTCCCACCTGCTTAGTACGAAAGTCTCATTCGGCGATCAGATCTGGGTGGGTGGTTCGCATCATTGAGGCCCAAATGTCCCGAGAAGTAGTTGATTTTCTTCTCCTCTCAACCGAACTGGCTTTCCACATCCCTCGCATCCCGACGCCCGATTGTCCCGTGCTAAATTTCTTTTTCAGCCGAAACGGCGGTCCACCCCTTAGCGTAAATTGATTCCACTTGTCCCAGGGCTTCGCGGGCCCCCTGGGGCATTCGACCCGACGTGCCTTGGTGTCCCCCGAAATGTCCCAACATGCTCCCTAGGAACAAGGACTTAGCTCGATTTTTTCACAAGTTTTTCTGGCCCCAAGCTGTGTTCTTCTGAAACTCTTCGCATTTTTTTCTCAGAGCTTGCTCTTTTCAACCTAGGCAGGAAGGTTAGAAAATTCTGGGGACCTAGAAACATGATTTTTGCCCTGAATCCACCATTGTCTGGGACTCGGAATTCTGATGTATGTTATCAAATCAACCCTAGGGGTGGATTTGGATGAAAAATTTGGTGGATCTCTCAGCGGGGTACCTGCCTGTAGGTAGAAGATACCAGTACCTGAAGCAGGTTCCATTGGGGCATGGAGGGAGTCATAAATATTCTGTTTAGGAACCGAAATGACTCAGAATGTGCAACGAGGGGAAGATGGAATGGCTCCTGATAAAAGCAAGGACTTTGCAAAAACATCCAATGAACAGCAAGCTGTGCCAAAGCACTTAGGGAAAACAAAACTAACTACAGTAAATACAAGGTGCACAAGAACTTGGAGGAAAGAAAAATCTATCTAATATTTTAGAGGTTAGTGGAACTTCCCTCTAGAAGCAAAGTTGGAGATAGATTTCCATTGACTGGAATCTGCAGTTCTTCACCCTCCGTGAGGTCTAATTGGAAAGCATTGTTGTTCTTGCACCTTTGTGACCACGTAGGGACACTCCAAAAATGGCATCAAATTTTGAATGCCTTCCAGTTTTTCTCTTCCACATCTCATTTTCAACATTAGTATCTAACTTGAAAAGATCTACTTTGGCCCCTTTCTATCAAAGGTCTTCTTGGATCACAGCGTGATCTTTTCCATTGTTTGGGATGCCTGATTTCTGACCTCTTGTCAGCTCCATCAACTTTGCGTACTCCCCATGGGCGCTCAAATGCCTAAGTAACTCCAGCTGCTTCATGAGTTCCAATGTTGGCAGACTCAAGTCGCATGGGCAACTGATTGCCTCTCTTCCATAGACAAGCCTGAATGGAGACGTTACCATGTGGATCTTTGGGAGTGATCCTATCAGCCCATAAGGCTGATTTCAGCTTGGTATGCCAAGACCTCTGATTCTCATTCAAGAGTCTCCTATGACCTCAAAAAATTCTTTGTTTGTAGACCGGCCCTGGCCATTACCTGAGGTAAATAGTTCGATTGAAGGCTTAGGTACTCCAATACGCTTCTTGACAGCCCACTACAGTCACCTAGATCCAAAGATGCCATGACATTATCAGGAATTATTGTAGCAGGTCACATCGAATCTGGTTGTTATCCCCTCATAAAGTTAAAGATGTAGACTCATTTGCCTCTTTGAGTGCTATGCTTCTGTCCATTGTGAAGGAGTCTGTGGTGTCAAAATCCATTTGTGCCGTGGCTCTTGGAATTGGTTAAATGACTCGATGACGTTCCAAACCCCATTGACATTGTGAAAAGGCTGGTCAACTGAGATTGGTTGCAATGGACGGGCAGCAAGTCTCTTTTTCATGTGAAGGAATGGCACAATTTTACCCTCGTGATCAATGCCATAGCCAATCACTGAAAATTTTAGGCCAATAAGAACCAGCCTTCATGTTTTTAGAGCTTATCAACTCTTGGTTGCAATTTTGCCAAATGGCCACGAGTGGTCCACCATGAAACTCTCCAACACCTATTTGAATCTGACCTGTGCTGAATGCATCTCAACAGCACTCCATTCAAATATCTCTTGCACAAAACTCCATCAACAAATGGCAATAGGAACAGCTGCAACCTGAAGTGTCTCATTGGGTCTTGTTCTCTCTGTAGAGGGCATGGCTGTGCCTAGGAGTGCAATTATCTTGGGGTCCAGCAGGAGGGGGGAAGCATGTCCTTCGTAGACTTGACCACTTAGCTCATGCGCGGTCAGAATGTCAAAACACATTTCTTCTTTGTTGCATACTTCTTTTTGCTCCCCAAAACAGCTGCTCACATAGTCCTTTCCCTCTGACCAGATTGGTGATCTTGATTATTAATGTATATTCCATGACATGGGTGATCCAACTTCCCTTTTCTCATATTCAAATCTGGTTAGGAGGAAGGCCCTTAACTCGACATGTGAGATCCAGCAACTGGGAACATTGTTGGTGAGATTAAAAATTTTTTTAAATGCTTGAATTTGTCAAGCTTTTCTACTTACTACAAGCACATGCTTCTCATAAAAAAAATACCTCACCTCTAGTCATCTAGGTCTGGCTGAAAAAAGGCACGGCTACTCATCATTATTCTTTGTTTGACTGTACTAGAATGGCAGAAATAGTGTCATCACCTCCAAATGCATAGAGGATGAAATCCTTGGAGAAGCTGGGTTGATGAGAGTGGTGGCCTGAGGATAGCTTCTTTGGATGTTCAAAAACTCTCCTTTCCTTTCTGCTGTCACTTGAAAATTCCATGCTCTTCTTTACACTTGGTGATGGGTCCTTGACAAGGGTGGAAAAATTTGGATAAACCTACAGACAAAATTGATCCTCCCAAAGCATTGAAGAGCCTCTTGTGGACTTGGCAATGAGTGCTCTTATGCTTCACCCTCTCTGGATCAATTGCCGAGTCCATCTTTAGACATATGGCAGAGCTTTCCCTAGGGTGTAAGAAAGATGCCATCTTGTATTCAAAGAAAACTCCAAACTTTCTACCACCTCTGAAAAACTGCCTGAGATGAAAGAGAGATGGTTTTGATGCATTCTTTGAGAAGACGTGATAATCATCAAGGATTATATCAAAAACATTTCTTGAGTAACCCCTGAATGCCAGTCCACTACCTGTGAAAGTAGCACCATGTTGGACCAGCCCAAATGATTCTTATTGATAAGATTGTGCCCCCTTTCGTTGTGAAGTTATTGCCATTGGTCTTCTCCACTTCACCATAATCTTGATTATAGCCTGAGAAGTAGCCATCAAAGTAGTGAATAGTGAAAACTTTCGAACAGCCACACCACCGGCAATATCTGCCATGGAAGGAGTGGATAATGATCCTTGAGAGAGGCTCTATTCAAATTCTCTGAGTCGACACACAAACCTGAAGCTCTCCATTGTTTTCTTTATGACGGGATAAGTTGGTTGACAGCTTGAGGTTTGATGGGGAAGATGATACTGGCCTCACTAGCTTGACTTAAATCTTTTCTATTAGAGGTTCAATATGGGATTCACTGGCCTTGCTTTTTCCTATAGCAGGCTTGGATTCTGGATCCAGCTCAATAGTTATTGTGATGCCAACTCTGGGTTAAACCTCTCAGATCTTTGTAAGTCCAAGCAAAAACATCTGGGAATTCGTGACAAACTGAACAAAATCAGATTTATCTTGTGAGGTACTACTTCCAATCTGCAATGTTGTGCTTCTTCCACTAAAATAGGCTCGAATCTTCACCTTTACTTGAATTTTTGCTTTTCCTTCCGGAACTAATATTCGGGTTGAAGGATTTGAATCCAAGGTATGAGGCCTTTTGGTAACTTTTGTTCTCAGTGCACCACTGGTCACCATTTACTGCTGATGCCAGTGTCTTGATTACTGAAAGAGAACTCGCTTCTCTTGTAGGAAATTGACAATTTGCTGATCTTCGCGAAGACTTGCCAACTTGTCGTTTGTTAGCGGAAGAGCTGGTCTCAAACCAATTTGTATGAGGCTGTGTGATATTTTCTCACTTTTGACACTATCGTGCAACATCAAACGTAGCCCCAATTACTGCCAGTCTGTAAGGCTTCAGGCTTTGCCTGGTATGGAGACGAGTGAAAGCTTCGAAATCCTCAATGAGGTCCATACCTATGCTTGGAGTCTTCAACAGGTCATTCTTTGTAGCATTTGTACCCTGGACTTGATTGTACGATTCAGCTCCTATCCGCCAAAACACTGCAAGTTATTTATTGCCCCTTTTCCCAGCCCAATGAAAGTCCATGAATCAAGGCCTCCTATTCAGTGTGTTGTTTGGAGACAAGAAACTGGAACGAAAAAGCTGAATAATTTGAGCCTTGAGTGAAACAAGCATAGCTCCTCCTCCAGCCACCTTGCATACTCCTTGATCCATCGAAAAATAATTTCCCAGACCTCATGGTCATACTTATGGTTGGTTGGTGATGCTAGGAATGCTGGATTCTTCAGGTATTTAATAACGCCTAGATTAGATTCTTCTACTTCCGGTAGGGATCAAAAGCATGTATCTGCTTGCCCATTCATCAAGAGTTAAATCTGGAATGCTTCCAACTTTGGTTGTCTCTTATCTATGTTGTAGCTTCTTGAGCAATGCTAACAGTCTGGCATGCTTTGGCGGTTCGATCTGATTGTGACCTTAAGTAACCATATCTTGTTCTGAAACAAATCTTGTGACCAATCAACAGATAAGTACCTCCAATTTGGCTTTTGTGAAATCCCTTGATAAATATAGGGAAAAGAGTGGGGTGCAAAATCTATCAACTGACACATCTGTAAAATGGTACATTGGGGCATGTATGACCAAGGGGTAAGATTAAAACCTTTAATTAATCCCACAGTTTCTACTGCTTTGTCCCATCCTAATTGCACTTAACCATTTTAGAGTATTTTATTCTCATATGGAGACCCAACTGATAAGCCTATTTTGCTTGGGCATCAATGAAGCTACTTGCCCCAGAATCATCATGCCAATTGTGCTGTACTGTTTATCCCCAATTGATAATTGAAAACATAGAAAGGAGGGCGAGGCCTTCAACATTTTACCTGCTTATCTTCCATGATTTCCTTCAGGCTGGAAGCAATTTGTGAGTTACCTTCTCTTGCATTTGGACCTGTTGGTTTGAAGTTGACCAGTCTTCATGGCAGCTTGTAGTAATCTATTTGCCTGGGATGGATAGGCTTCCCACATCTGATATATTGACAGTAGTCTTCTTATCTCCTTCAATGATAATGAACGGTGATGAAGTATCCTTTTTGTCCCTTGGTTTGCACAATTTACTCCTTGCACGTGGGCTAGCAAACAGCTGCATTTGAGGTTAGCCTAGGGTTCTTCTTGGCTGCCCTGTGATTTGAAAGGGATTGCTTGCCAATATTTTTGGAGCCGGAATGAAAGGTGTGATTGGCTGGGGCTAATGGTTGTTCTTCAATCAGATTTCCCTCTTTGAACTTTGGGGTCGTTGCAACACTTGAGAAACTGCCCATGGATTCATGCCACAAAAATATTATGCTTGCAGTTCCACCAATGTTCGGTGTCATTTGGGCTGATTTGATTGCTGTTGGAATGTTTCTGGGTGTGGCTATTTCCGTGACTGCCCTCACCCTCCACACCATTAGTTTTCACATCAATGCGTGATTGAGAGCACCATTGAAGCACATGGATGTTATGAGGCTCATACTGGAAAGCACCAATCATATTCCTGAGCAATGTTGTTCGTGTGTTGGCACTAATGCCTTAGAGGCAGATATGGCATTGGGATTATAGGGCTGGAATGGTCTATTGCAGGAGGCCTTAATTGGCTTTGATTTGATTCAGATTTGCAGCTAGAATTAGGTGGTCTTTGTGGCTGGTATGGACGACTAATTAGGCTGAAGCTTGGGTTGATAAGAAGGTCTGAACCTTGGGCTTGTTGTCTTTTGATAGTAACTAGCTCATTTCCCAAAATTTTGCACACTATTTCATGACCCCTGGAGTTCATTTGAAGCACTAGAGGATGATGATGAAGTAGAGTTCACTGAACTTTGATTTCTAGGGGTGGGCAAGGAGCCAAAGTGGGGCTTGACTCGAGTGCTGAGAGTTCTAAGTTGGATACAGGGGACATGGGAGGCCTAGGAGCCAGTTTACCAGCTTGAATAAGACAGTTTTAGGTTAATGCCAATAATGCTATACGTAGCAGGTAAAGGTAGGTGGCTCCCCAGATTGAATTAACATAGGAATATATCAGAATTCAAAGCTTTAAGGTAATATAGAAAACACCTCTGACGTTGGCCTGTGCCACGGAATCTATCCCAAAACCTTTGAAATCTGACGTTTGAAGTCTAGTAGCTACTCATTGGGGGCTCTCTTGATAGTTGTCAGCTGCTCCAAAAGAGACATAGTTGTCTCCCTTCTTCCCAAATGCTATGAAGTGCAATACACAGCATGATTCGAGTTTGTGATAGAGGTAGAAACTAGCTTCCTCCAAGGCTCCTAAACATTGCCAATGCATAACATGAATCGAAGCTTGCCACGTAACTTACAGCCACTTGATTCAGTGATTTCATGGATTGCAACAAAGTTTTAGCATATCTTTAACATGATCACTTGGAGTAGTCTGATTATTCTCAAGTGAAGTAGGGACTGTTTTAAGGCTGCAATGGAACTGGATGTTGGCATTGAGAGAAACTGGGATTTTATACATGTGAAGTCCCCACGTAGGGGTTGTCTGAGGCCATTCTGATTGGTATTTAAAAACCCTGGTTGACTGAATGGAAGGGCCTGTCAAGTGGCAGGAGTGAGAGAGTTCTGTTTGGTGGAGTTGGAGACTTGAATCATTCTTCCTCTTTGCCTTCTCTTGGAGATAACTGAGGTATTCAAACAACATCTTCTTCTTCTCCCACCCTTTGACCTGTGGGGTGATTCTACTCATGAGTTTTCAGGCCTGCAACTGCGGAAACTAGTTGATTCTTGCCCTGAGGAGTCGCCAGATATGAAAATAATAGCTCTTTAAGCAAGAAAAAAACTGTAGGAAGATGCTATCAAATTTTCTGCAATAAAAATGAGACCTCTGCGTCCCACAAGGCATGCCAAAAAAAACTATTGTGTAGACTCACAGCCACCCCTGGATGCAGATCAGGGCTTCTAGGTTGATCACTCTAGCATCCAGTGTGATGCACAACATGGAGACCTCTCTCCAAGTGTGGGGGACTGGGAAACTGAGAGAGGAGACGAGAGGAATCTCTAGATTAAAGGATGGGTTCATCAAACTCCTATGTTTATATCTATATTTTGCAAACACTACCAAAGGTTTGAAACCTAATCCTACTCTAAATCCAAGGAGACAGAGATAAAAAGTGCAAAAAATGAAACTCAACTAACATGTGATACACCAAAGGATAAGTGGTGAACACTTCTTGTTCTGCAGATAGACACAAATTCATAAAATGCAACATAAAACATCAGGCACAAGCTGATAAGATGTAATCAGAGGTCTGAAATGAAACAAACAACACAAACAGAGGACTAAAAACTGATCACAGGGCCTGTTATGTCATTTCCACTGTCAAAATCCTTGTATACAACATCAAAAAGGTAGAAAACCTGTTACAATTTTAGAAGAGGTCTGATACTTGATAAAAATCCTGTTACCAGTGAAAGAAGAAGCTTGCTATCCAAAGAAATGTTCCCCCCTCAGAAATGAGCCAAATCTGGCTTTTTTAGTGCATGGGTCGAGCGCAAGGGACAGAAAACATACAGAAGCATGAGAGCCCATCCCTCCTTGACTGTAGATGCATTAAAATGGCATGGGGGACCTTACAAACCCATACCCTGTCACTTTGACTGAATTACAGGAGAATGCGACCCATTCTACATTAAATCTGGTCGCTGAAATGTCACCTCTAGCCATGAACACGCGTCAGAGCCATTTCTCTATTTTCTCTCTCCAGACTACACCAAAACTCAAGATTAACCCTAGAATCACGTAGAGAATTTCATAATCTTTTCGTTGATATAAAGAACATGCAAATCTGAGCTCTGGATCGAAAGATATGTCGATCTGAAGATTTAGGGCACAAAACAGGTGAGAATGCATTTTGAAATTTCTTCCCACGCTCTGCCACCTGGATGACACGTGGCATGCATTGATTGGTCACGTTATTCTCTCTCCTTCTCTGCTTCATTGGACATGTGTTCTCCTTTTATTCTCTCGGGTCAGTGCTTGAAACCTCGCCCTTTAACTTTTGGACTTTCCTCCTTGTGACACGTGTCATGATTTGGTTGGTTCGTGGGTGTGCCGACCCTTCGCGTCCATTTTTCCCAAATGTCCCAGTGCTGCGTGGGACAAAAAATTCTGATCCGCCTGAAATGTGCTTCCATGTCCCTTTTCTGCCGGTGACACGTTGCGTGATCTGATTGGCTTTCGGCCGAACCGGCTTTTCACGTCCCTCACATCCCGACGGCCCGATTCTCCATGTGCTAAAATTTTCCTTTTCGGCTAAACTGGTTGGTCCACGCCCTTCGCGTACATTTTTTCCACTTGTCCCAGTGCTTCACGGGCTTCCTTGAGGCGTTTCGGCTGAACCGTGCCTTTGTGTCCCGAATGTCCCAACTGCTCTTAGGACAAGGACTTAGCCGATTTTCACAATTTTCCCTGGCCCAAGCTTATTTTCTGCAACTTCTTCACATTTTCTCAGAGCTTGCTCTTTTCAACCTGGACAGGAGAGTTAGAAAATTTTTTGAGGGGACCCTAGAAACAATGATTTTTCCCTGAATCCATCCATTTTCCTGGGACCTCGAGAATTCGTATGTAGTGTATTCAATCAACCCTGGGGTGGATTTGGATAACAGAGTCTAGTGGGGGAAAGGCCATGTTGTTTTGATGAGGGTGACCCTAGGGGGAGATGGATTGATGAGGGGAAGAGGGTCTTGTAACATAAGATTATAACTTTCAATATGGATATCCCCTAAGGCCTAGTTTCTTGGAGATCCCTATCACCTTCTGAAAAGATAGGAGTAGAATGAGAAGCAAAATTTTCAAAATAAATGAAGGCCCCTCTCCAACTAGAGAATTCAATTCCACAAAGAGTCTACCTAATTCAGAAGCACTCGAATGATAGTCTTCAATGATAGGCCAATCACTTTCATCAATGGAGATCCATTTTCTTGTCTGATGATCTCCAGCAACACTCCAAGTTTTTCTTCCTTCTGACTTGACTTTTCCTAGCTTTGGAAATAATGTCCTAGTAGGATCCCTAGCAAAGAAAGATCTTTTTCCTTCCAGCTTTGCAAATATGATAACAAATCTCACTTGACAAAGTTTAAGACATGGTTACTCATTAAGAATCATATCAACTGGGAGTCACCACTAAGGATTTCCACATTAGTTGTGTAAATGCACTAAAATATGATCTTTTAAATGTATGTCAACACTAGCAACAGGAAATGGAAATACTTAACTCTTCTTTTCTATGAATTATCAATGAAATCTAGTGCACTAGGTGTAGAAACTAAAAGAGTTACACATATACTTATAACTTTGAAAACTTCTTTTAGGCCTGAACACAAAATTATGTTTCAAAAGATGTATTAGAACTTTGAGCACACAAGAAGTGTTTACCAGGGTCTGAATATGAACTGTAATCACTATACCCCCGGCAATGGGCTAATAAAATGTTGGTACCCAAATTGACTCTCCTTCAAAATCTGAGGGGCACCATAGGTTTACCAAAAATTTTAGAGATAGATAGATCATGATGAGTCATTATAGCTGGGAATGGCGGAGCAAAATGGTAATCTTAATCTAATTGGGACCTGTTGTTCACTTAGATGTGGAGAATAGAGATAACAACCTCAAGAGGAATTTGATATATCCGCACACTTTATGGTTGTGCCTTTAATCAAGTGGGAGAACCCTTTTGTAGCTGTCTTATGGAGGAGATGAAAGAAGATCCTCCTTGAAGAAGGGAAGACTTGAAGAAAATGCAGTTATGATCAATGCAAAAAAAACCTAAACTTCATGGACTTTCAATCTAGATTATATGGAGATATTTCCTAAGCAAAGGTCAACCACTAATACGAAAGACAATGAGAAAACCGAGTGGGCGGCAGGGTTGGGGGAGGAAAAGGGTCACGCGTGTAGCTGGTTTGGATGACAGAAAAAAAGCGACAAACTAGGTTGAGTGGATGAGTGCGGGATCAATATGGTAGGCGGGGTGGGTGGGGTGATGGGATTGAATTGTGGTTTGTGATATTGAATAATGATGAATTTTGTCAGGAATTTGGTGGGAGGTTGAAGAGAATAGAACCAGACATAAGATGAAGAAGATAATACAAGTGATTATACCAAATTCTTGGAATAATTTTACCAAAAATGGAAAAAACTCAAATAGTAAAATGCTTTTGAAGTTTTAAAGTAGTATGGTTGTTTCCTTTAACTAAATATGTGATCCAATGGATGGCCCAGATAATCACTTGCACACAAAATTTCAAGGGGATCCAAATGAAAAGTCTAACTTGAAGGAAAACTCAACTGAACATTATCAATCTGGTTTCATCACGTCTAAGATACCCTCAAAGGCTTATAAAACAATTGTTATAGTCATGTAGGAAGTCACAGTATTTTATAATTTTGTTTTATTTCAAATTACAAATTCAAATCCCTGCTAATATTAAAAAGAATTGCTTAATGCCAACCCACCAACTATCACAAGATTAAGAATCATTATGGCTCTCCACAAAAATTCAATGTATGAATGCAACAGGAAAAAGTAAAATTACTTCCAAACATTCAATAATGAAGCAAACAAAATATTTTCCCAAGAATAACATGGATTAACTCAATTTTGGTTAAATTTATTAGCACAGGAAAGTTTCTCGAACAATCTCAGAGCTTGTCAATATCTGTACACTCGTAACCACCTTGACATGATCAAATGTAACACAAAGGAGATAAACATGCTTCTTCAGATAGTTTCTCATAAAGATGGGCTCTATCAAGATTTTTTCTTAGGAAATTAGTTTTTGACTTCTAACACTCCTACGTTCAAAAATTCCCAACCCTTTTCTCAGAAAAATCATGCCTATTTATATCATTTTACAATAGAGCCTTTCCCCACCCAGACTAGAGACATTGAGTGTACCAGTGCTTACCATGATCTTGATCATGATTCCCAAAATCAAATCTATAGGAATTTGTTAGGTGCTTAAGGAGAAAATATCTTCAAACCTCTCTCGTATTCAAATGCCTCTCCTTGTAGATCACTCTTTCTTTTACTCACCAACCACTCCCACCCTTGCTCATTCAAATCTAGCTCCTTGTGTGCTCGGGAAAAGAAAATGGAAAAATTGGATTGAGCCCAGAAATCAGATCTCCTCTTAATGGTAAAATTCATCCCCGAATTTTCCTCATCAAAACCTAATATCAACATGTCTTTTGGGTGCCAAGGAAAGAAAATTAGGCTGAATCTGACAGTCAGATTACATATTAATGGTAAGATATATTTTCATACCTTCCCCACCAAACTAGGCTTCCAGATTAATGCTCTTCTTCATTTGGCATGCAAGAGACTCTAAGAAATGATTTAAAAACCATAAGAATATGCATCCCCAGGAGCTCTAGAGTGAAAATTGTGGAAAAAACAAATACAAATGTACAGCTGCCGTTTATTTCTGTTTTGAATTTGGACCATCCATGTGGGAGATCCATTTTAGAGTGGGTGTATGGGTTCCCCTTTTCCTTTTACATCTTTTGGAAAAATGTGAAAAAAATTTCATTTTTCTCTACACCTCCTCCCTTGAGAAATGAGCCTTACATGTGTCCTTAGGTGGGTCCCAAAGGAATCGCGACCAAATTTTGATATTTCACCTGCTTTTTGGAAAAGGGAAAATTTCCCAAATTTTCCTTGCAGCTCCGCCCTTCCACCATTGACTGGGGAAAAATATTGACTATTTTCCACCGGGTCTGTGGGTCATTTTGATGTTTTAATCCTTTCGGTAACAAGAGGAAAAAAATCCAAGCTGCCTCTGATGGTCCGCTTCCCTTCCACTCTGACTTTTCAAAGAACCACACGTCTCAATGGCACATATTGAGATGGTCCGCAAAAGTTGAGACCTTGAAAGAGCATGGGCTCACCACATGTCCCTGTTCCACCAAACCATACTAGCTACATAAAAACTTGTCTAAGTCTAGGAAAAGTAGCTGAAACCTCCACGTGTCCTCTCGGTGTAACTCTAAGGCCAAACCAAAAAGTGAACTTTCAAATGAGCGTCATTCCTCCACGTGGAAAACTTTTGGGTTAAAATTTTCTATAAATTTTTAGGATAACCTTGCCGAGATGCATCAAATAAAAAATGAACACGTGGGCACCCTCGGCGTGAAAATAAGAAATTTTCCCTACCACTTAGATTTTCTTTAATCAGAGCCTGGCAGGCCCGTGAGGTGAGTTAATTTTTTTTGGCAAAGTATCCAAAAAGAACAAGTTCAAAAAAAAAAGCTACTGCACCCCATCCAATTATAAGAGGCCACGTAAGCACCAAAAGAACCAATCAGAATTGAGCGGAGCCATGGGATCAAATTTACCTTTTTGCCAAAAAAGAACAAAGAGACGAGTTAAAGCATTTGTCTTTCGTCCCCTGACCAACCAAAAGAAACCATGTGACTGCTGAATGTTGAGGAATATTTTTGATAGGAAAAAGACACTCATAAGACTGTAAAAAAATAGAAATTCACCACTCATGCCTAGAACCCGACTTTTCATTAAGCATGAAAATTTTCTGAAAAAAAAAAAGTGAATCATGGTTTCGAGCATCTTTCGACCATGGATTTGGATTTTCAAAGGCATGTAAATATAACTTGATCATTCTTAAGCTTCCATGGTTGAGTAAAGACAGGAAAAATGGCAATGCCAACAGATTTTGAAGAAATTAGGGCAAAAACAGGGCAAACTTAGACACTTCTTCTAGGAGGGACATGATAATGATTTTGCAAATAACTCGAGGCATTCAAAATGGAGGTAAAATATTTCAGAACACCTGCATCGAGAGACAAAATATTTCAAAACATAGAGACAAAGGAAAATTAGGGAAAACTGGTGAGAGATCAAAACAAGCACCAACAAATCCATTTTGATTAAGTTCGGTAATAATGTGCTATTGTGTCATCATGTTTTCTATGTGGGTCTATGCATGTGTAAGTCTTTTTTTAGATTAGGTAAATTTTTTGGTATTGAAGGTGGAAAAAAAAATCACAATTACAAGTGGAGAAAAGATATAATAGTAAGTGAAAAAATATGCAGACTTTACCAACAGTCAAGAGAGACAAAAAAAGCACATACATAAACAAAACCATAAACTCATTTTTGAGAAACCTTCCCTCATGATATTAAATTAATTTTAAGGGTATCATATACACTTATATTTTTCTTCTTCATCCCCACAATAGTAAAAAATTCATCATTATTTGGGTTTACATTTTCCTTAGATTGAATTGGTATGATGATTTCAAAATTCTCCTTTTCCTTAAGAGAAAGAGTCTCAACATGAGAGGGATCGGTATCCAAATATGTAAAAAGGGGTGGTGCTTGACCAAAATAGTTAGGATATCCTATTAATAAATATGGATCAAGGTCAACATCATGCTCAGAAACTTCCTCTGCATCACTATCTAATTTAACAAATAGGTGACTAGGATCAACATTCTTCCACCATGAAGATCTAATTTTCCTCTCATTCCTTCTCTTATCTGACACACAATCACCAACAATATACCCCAAAACAAAATGACTTCTACATCTAAAATCATACCCTTATGTAAGTGTTTTATGTAATGTTAATTTACTCTATTTGAGCCCAACTAGTGTCATGTAAATATCAATGAAAGTAAAACAAATTATTCCAGTAATTTTAGTGTTCTTTTTTGGGTGTGTAATTTATGGGCATGATAGATGATATCAAAGAAGAGGTTCATTCTCTCAAACCTCTAGTACATTTTCATGTGATTATTATTCATGATAGTGGAGGATTTGGAGGAATAATGTTGTATTATATTTTCATGTGAGAAACGTTGTACTTGTAATGATATGAATCTATTTTTCATGCTTACCACTTAGTGTGATAAACCTACACCAAACTGTTGATGTGTTTTGTAATGAGATGTATCTCTCTCTCTCTCTCTTGTTTATTAATCATGAATTTCTTGTGTCTTAGAACTTTGTTATGTGAAAAATAATGTTCTTGTGAACTACAAAATGTGGTTTTGTTTCATCATCTTGTGATGTTTTATATGTGTATCAACGTGTTTGAAAAAATGTTCCTTCTTGATAAATTATGTTATTATTATCCATATTTCTCCCCGAGCTAAATATTGGATTTAATCATGACCCCGCATAAAAGGAACCCAAGAGAACTCATTCAAATCTTTAAAATTAGTTGCAAAATATTTAGCAATGAAGTGGCAGAGATGAAGAAAGAGCAAAGGATACTGTACAAAAATAAAACGACTCTGTCAGCCCATTTCTACACCTTGAATTCATTCTACAAGTTATAATTAGACTCACCCATGGAATAGCAGGGTCAGAGGAGAAGGGGTGGTGTTGTAGAGAGTCCATAAGTGAGAAAGGGAAAAAATGACGAGGATTCAAAGTTTTCAGGCTTGAAAAACAGTTCGGGAAAGGTCCAAAAATGACTAAATATGGAAGAGGTAGTGGAAGGAGCCACGTGTCTAAACGATGCTTCTCCAAGGGTGAATCCAAAAAGGAAGAGCCTAAACTTGCGCCAGGATTCCACGTGTCCAAAACCTCAAAGAAATTGTGAGCATTAAAAAGTCTTCAACTAAAAAGGAAGTGCCAAGTGTCAGCTTGGCACAAAATCGGAAAGGAAATCCAGGGAAGAGGCTCAAACTTGTGCCAGCCCTCCATGTAGAAAATGGTCAAAATAGAGTCAAAAGGTGGGCTTTAAAATTGGTTAAGTATAAAAGTGTAAGCAGAGAATTCCAAGTATCAACAAGGTACATCTCCAAGACTTGGTCTCAGGGTGGAAAGCCAAATGAGAACAAGCTCACCATGTGGCTCGAGGTCTAAAAAGTAAAAGGGACTATGGAAAAGTCCACAGAGCAGTGGAAGCCAACAAGTTTCAACCTGACGCTCCTCTAAAGGAAAACTTTGGGCCAGGTTTTCAAGCAAGCACGGTGCCTCCACATGTCATTCTAACATGGGAAGAGTCAGTTGAATAGTCAATGCACAAACAAGCTAGCAGAGGCTGCCAAGTGTCTTAATGGTGCTGATTCAAAGATTGAATAAAGATAATGTTTGCAAATAAGCACCAAACTAATGCATGCCCCAGAGGAATGCAGGGTGTCAGGGAAAAATTTGGTTTTTCTCCCTATAACTCAAAAGGGGGTAAAAGTTGCAAAATGGCCCACAAATCCGCCCAAGGAAAAATTCAACATTTAGACTCGACTCAAAGCCAAGGCGGGGAGCCGGGGAAAAAGGTGAAATATTGCCTTTCATTGAAAAGGCATAAAGGAAAAATTTTGAGCACATCTCCCTAGCCAACCAAAGGGAGCCACATGTCCAAGTGGAGCTTTAGGGCTGCAAGAGTTTCTTAAATTTTGAGAAAAATGACAAAAGGTAAATTACGGGCCCGTGGGCCCGATTTTGTCCTAATTTGTCTGCCACGTGTCCCAAGCAAGAATGGGGGCCCACTTTTCTAATTATTTTCCCATCCATTTGTACATATTCGATATAAACTTCAAAGGGGCATATATTTTGACTCACGGCTCGAAATATTGTAAATCTGACACCATTAAAAAGATCTCGGCCTCACCTATGCAATGGAGGTCTGAGACTTTATTTTTGGGGAGGTTAGGTGAAAGAAATGAAGGAAAATTTCTTTGAGATTTCAACGGAGGACCTTTCTACCTCAACAACCAGATCATATTTCATCTATTTTTCCACTTCCTCTTCCCTCAAATCATCAAACCAAGAATCGATGTAGTAAAGACGGATTTTGGGGTAGATTTCATCAGGGGCATTAACAATGGTGGTTGAGCTATAACCTATTTTCTTGCTTCTCTTTCTCTTTCTTCCCTCGGGTTAAATCTATAAAGTCAGGGAAAGGATCCATTATAAATAGTTGGACATTCTCTTGTCTTTTGTAAGCTCCCCTTTCCTTCTAGCAAGGGACTCGAGGAGTTCAAACCTTCCATAAAAATAGTAGTATGCTTTCTCACCATCTTGGTCATCTATTAATGTATTGTATCAATCTATAGAGCAATAAAACACATATGTGATCAATCTTATATCCTTTCTTTTCTATTTTTCTTTCATCTAGTCTCCCATTATATATCTGGCCATCTATTCTTTTCTATTGTATGCATTTTTTTAGTTTGTGTCTATTAGAAAAACAAGTGTCCATCATTCCTTCGGTGTATCACCCCGTAGTTTAGCTTTGTTTTAGTTTCTATATTCCTTTTATCCATGTCTCCTTCATAAAGTTTAGATTAGGATTAGGAACAGATCCTCTGCAAGTTTCGACATATGCACCTAAATAGAGGAATAAGGAACCAACCTTCAATCTGGAGATATTTCCCATTTTTGCAAGGTCCCACACCTTGGGAAAAGTTCAATGCTATGCAATCACGCCAGATGAGTCTACCTTATAAAATTATATTTTCCATAACTCATTTTGGGGTGTTGTGATTTTGCACTAACAGTTTTGGCATGCCTGGTGGGACTAAGAAGTCTCCATCTTATTATAGTAGGATTTAATGTACGCTTGTTGTGATTCTAGCTTTTAAGAAGTCTTAAAACTGTACATCTGGTGACTCCAAAAGAAACAAATCTACTGGTTTTAGTAGTCTAAGAAATTTCATTAGAAGTATATAAAGATGGTCATGAACCAGAGAGGAGGGACTGTTTGTCTATCTAGACTTATCCCCAGATAGAGGGAGTAGAGGAAAAAGAACCTAGAGGTCTATGTCTCCACCAAACATAGCTTTATCAACTCCTCCTCTTGTTCAACCATTCATTAAATCGAGACGGGTGCTCAGAATGATTAGGATGGCTCAGCCAAATCCTTATGTTAACTTCACTGGTAGTATCCCACTTGCCTTGAATGCACAAAATCTAGTTCCTATTGCAACATTAAAGAGTATTCCATATTTCACTAGGGAAAACCAAACTTCTCATGGTGATCATGTCCAAGATATTTCAAATGTATGTATAATTCATGAGATTCATGATATGGAGATTGCAGTTAAGCTGCTCACCTCTTCACTCAAAGGAAAGGCTTCATAATGATTCAGAAGTCTTGAGGCAGGTTCTATCCAAAATTGGAATCATCTATACATATCTCTTCAAAATTAGTTTGGAGAGAAAGGTGATAACTTGTTCTTGTTGGAGAAACTTACAACAATTAAGAGAGCCAAAAATGAGTAGCTTATAGACTTCAACCTCAGATTCCAGCAGACCTAGGATAGGATTCCAATAGTAGTAAAGCCTACTAATGAAGGTTCTTTCTTATAACTTCTTAGGGATTTAAACTCTGATATTTCTCTGATGATTCAGTTAATGGGTGGCACTAAATTACCTATAGCAAATAGCCTTTCCATAGGGGCTGAGAACCGTTTGATTCAAGCTAATAAAATTGCTCCTAGGCCATGCATGCCTTTGTACCCTGAGTTAAGAAACCCGGATACTAGCCAAATGCATACATTAGCTCCTATACCTACCCCCAGGAGTCAAAGTTCATATGAAGTTTCCACTTCATCATCTAGCACCTCTAAAGAGCTTTAGGAGGTGATGAAGCAACTACAAAACCTAGGAAATGAGCTAGTAACCATCAAGAGACAATAGGCTTAGATTTCTTGGCCATATCAGTCTCAAGCTTAGTCTCAAGGTCAATATCCGGATAGACCTCAGTACCATCAAAATAGGCCACCATATCAGACTATAAATCAGAGCCAAAGCCAAGGAAAATCCCAAGTTGCTATACCTTTTAGGTCATATGATCCAAATGCAACATCAACATCAGGGGCACTGGTTCCTATATAGAACAATATGGCACAAGAATATGATTGGTGCTTTCCATGAAATCAACCACATAACCAATCAACGTCCTTTAATGGTGCACTCAATCAAGCCTTGATGGTGCCAACTAGTATGGTGCCATAAGAACCTAGCCATGAAGGAGATCACCAGTAAAGAGCTTAGCATGAGACATCTCCAAGTGAGACTATGCTTGTCAATTGGCAAGATGAAGACTTCTGTGGGATGAACCAGTCCCCTTCTCAAAGTGTGGCTACTAATACATAGTCCAAAAAGAGAAATATTAGAGAAGTCCAACGTCTGAACTCAGGAAACCCTCAACCTTCCATCACTCCACAAGGTTCTAGTGCTCAAAATGCAACTCCAAATATGTAAAGCCAATCCAAGCCACCTTCTAAATCTAGACAGGCACCGGTTGTAACAACCCATGTGTAAGAAAGGAATGTGTTTGGGAAGGGGCAGAAAAAAGATAGCTCATTCAATATTATTGAGCAAATGAATAGAACAAGTGTGAACATTTCACTATGGGAGTCACTATCCATTCCAAGGAAAATGGACATATTGCAGACTGCCATACAAAATTGGTCAAGCTCAAATCAACCCCCTAATCAGCAAGAGAGGGTGCTTACCAACTCAGCTCAACCTAGGAGGAACCATGGAGAAAAAATAGGTAAGAACTTGAGACCTCCCCCTTTTTATGTTTCATTGATTATTGGGGACAAGTTAGTGCACAATTACATGATTGACTCTGGGGCTAGTAGTTTTATGATGCCAAAACAAATAGCTGATTAGTTGGGTCTCCAATATGAGGTTATCTCTAGAGGAGTAGTTCAATTAGATCAGACAACAGCGACCACTATGGGAATCATTAAGGATCTGAGTCTCACCCTACATGCTTGTCCCAATGTGAACTTCTTGCAAAACATGTCCATTATAGATTTGTTACCACACTTTGCTTTGTGTCTGTCTAGAGACTTCACTACCGAAATTGGAGGCTACCTATTTGCTAATTGGTCACACATGCTCTTTAGAAAAAGGTATGGGGCAAAGGACACAATCAGGTCAGAACTTATTGTTGATTATCATATTGAATCTTGTGTACCTATCCCAATGAATTCCAACAACTCAACTTTTGATTAAGAAGACCTCTTAAATACTTCTGAAGAAAATACCAAGGTGGGATGTATCCAAGACTTGACTCTAGATGAATGGGCCAAAAAAAAATACATGATTTTGACCCATACAAGGAGATGGAAGAATCTAAGATGGGTGTTTATTGTCTATATGAAGAGAATCATCCTCTTCCTGACCTAGTTAATCCAAAGCATAAAGATGACAATGAAGTATGATAATTATTCTTTGATGACTCGAGGAGTAGACAAGGAGCTGGAGGAGTAACTATGCTTGTGTCTCCCAAAGGTATGAGATATTATCCAGCCTTTAGATTCTAGTTTTCTTGCTCAAATAACACTAGTGAGTACGAGGCTTTATTCCAAGTTCTTCATTAGGAAAGATAGTTAGGAATAATGAATTTACAAGTGTTTGGTGATAGTGAATTGGTTTTCAATCAAGTTAGAGGACTAAATGCTGTCAAAAATGACCTTCTCAAGAACTATAAGAGTAGGGTATGGGATCTCATGGACGATTTCAAATCTTTTTGCATTGTGTCCATACCTAGGAAATATAATGAAACTTTTGATACACTTGTAACAGTTGGAGAAGCATTTTATGTGATGGAAAACATCAAAAGAGAGAAAGAACAACCACATATCCATGTAGTTGTGAGGCCCGCAGTGCCAGATAATAATACATGCTAGTAGATGTTTGTGAATGATCAACAGATCATTAAATTTTTATAAGAAGAAGCTGAACTCTCATCTAGAAACTAGAGAAAATTAGAGTATCGGAATCAGATAGTTCAACTACATACAAATAAGCTTCCAAAAGTCTTAGTGACTCTGGAATCCATTTTCAATCCTAATGATCAGTTTAGAAAGGAGAAATCTAACATACAGATTAGAGGAGAAGATTCAAGGTCAATCCCAGTTGGAGGAGACAAAACAATACAAATTTGCAAGGTGGCCACCGAGCAAGAAAGGTATGAATTCATACAAATTTTCCAATAATTTCCTAATGTCTTTTCTTGGAGTTATGAAGACCTAAGGGGGTTCAATGCAAAACTAGCACAACACACAATTGAGTTGGATCTAGCTGCTTAGTCTATCAGGAATAATAAGAGACCAATCAACCCACATATCGAGCCTCTAATGAAGAAAGATTTGAACAAACTAATAGAGGAAAGTATCATATTCCCAATCAAACACTCAAGTTGGGTTGTAAATCTGGTCCCAGTCAGGAAAAAAAATGGAGAAATCAGGTTGTGTGTTGACTTTAGGGATTTGAACAGAGCCTCTCTCAAAGATGGCTAGCCACTCCCTTCAATAGAGTAGATCTTGCAAGTGATTTCTAGGTCAGAGAGATTCTCTCTCTTAGATGGCTATTCAGGATACAATCAGATCATGGTGAAAGAAGATGATCAATTCAAAACTACTTTCACCAGTAAATGGGGCACCTATGCAAACAAAAAAATATCATTTGAACTATGCAATGTTGGTGCTACTTTCCAAAGAGCCATGGATATGTCATTCAAAGTGCTAATCAACAAAATAGTTTTGATTTGTCTAGATGAAATTACATTCTTTTCCAATAACACAACAGACCAGCTTTTTCATCTAAGGCAAGTGTTTCAAAGAAGCAGGAGATTTGGGGTATCCTTTAAACCTAAAAAATGCATATTCTTGGCCCATGAGGGTAGGATTTTAGCCCATATTGTGTCTAAGGAGGGTCTGGAAATTGACCCATAGAGAGATGAAGTAATAAAAGCACTACCATTACCAAGCCACAAGAAGGCTCTTCAAAGCTTCTTGGGGAAGATCAACTTTGTTCGAAGGTTTGTCATAAACTTTGCTGCTCTGGTTAAGACAATAACACTGATGTTGAAAAAGATCTTAGCATTCAGATGGATAGCTGAAGGAAAGGAAAAATTTGAAGCTATCAAAGAAGTTATATCACAAGCCCCAACTCTTTTAAATCTAGATTTCTACAAGGAATTCATATTGTATGCCTTTGGTGGCAGTGACACTATCTCTGCAATCTTAGTTCAGTAGAACAAAGAAAGTTCAGAAAAACCAATTGCTTTCTTCATTTAGAGTCTTGAAGACTATGAGGTGAGGTACTCCTTCATTGAGAATCAAGTCCTGGCGGTGATCAGGGGACTGAAGAAGTTTAAGCATTTGGTTTCAAACAACAAAATCCAACTATTGGTCTCCCATGCAGGAGTCAAAGATTTTTTTCTCGACAAGGACCTGAATGAGAAATGTGTAGTATGGATCACTGATGTCATGGAGTATGACATTGAGATCAAGGTCACTAATCAGGTCCATGGTAAAGGGTTGTGTGAAAAACTAGCCTCAAGTCAGTAGGAAGGAGCAAACAATGAAAAAGAGGTTGTTTTTGTTCTACAAAATAGTCAAGAAGAAGAAGATGTTGATGTACCTATCCCCTTGTTGGACTCAAGATATGGTGCACTTCCTTCAAATGGGCCTGTGTCCTCATCGGATGATTAAAGAAAAAATAAGGCATTTTAGACTCCAGGCCATCCCATATGTTTTCATGGATGGTGTCTTGTTTAAAAGGGACATTAATTATGTTCTGCTAAGATGCATTGGGATAGATCAGGTCGAAATATTATTACACGAATTCCATGTTGGGGTAGTTGGAGATCATTTTGTTCCAAGAGTGACAACACTAAAAATTATGAAATTAGGATACTATTGGCCCAAAGTGTTTGGTGATTGCTATGCATGGATCAAAAGGTGCATGAATTATGCATTCTTCAAAGTCAAGGAAAGGCTAGCAACACTTCAATTGTACCCAATATCAGTCGACCAACCTTTCATGCAATGGGGATTGGAATTCACTGGAGTCATCAATCCAAACTAAAGTGAAGGTCACGAATGGATCATGACAGCAACTGATTGTTTCACCGAGTGGACCGAAGCAGTGGCACTCAAAGAGGTAAATGAATCTACCATAATATATTTCTATGAAGGATTAGTGACAAGATTTGGGGTACCATCTACCATCATATCAAATAATGCATTGGCCTTCATAGGTTCCAAGGTCACAGAATGGGCAATCAAAAATGGGATTTACTTGAGCACCTCATCAAACTATTACCCTTAAGGTAATGGTCAAGCTGAGTCTACAAACAAGAACTTATTAAGGATCATCAGGAGAAATCTTGATCAAAACCAAAGGACCTGGCATACAAGACTCAAATCAGCCTTATGGGATGATAGGACAATGCCCAAAAGATCTACAAGTAGCTGCGCATTCAAGCTTGTCTATGAGAAAGAGGTAGTGTTTCCTATATCACTAGAGTTGCCAGCATTGGAACTCCTGAAACAGCTGGAGATGTCTGAATTTGAACTAATGGATGTCAGGTATGCAAAATTGATGGAACTATAAGAAAACAGAGAGCATGCACTTCAAACAATGGAGAAGGATCAGGCCTCAATTAAAATATGCTCTGACAAGAAGACTAGAGAAAGGACCTTTCAGGAAGGAGACCTAGTCTTGAAATGGGATGCAGACAGAGAAAAAAAAGGGATACACTCTAAGTTTGATGCCATCTAGGGTGGCCTTAATATGGTCACAATATGTAAAATTAGCAATGCTTTTCAATTATCTACATTACAAGGTGAGGAGTTGTATAATCCAGTGAATGGAATCTATCTTAAGCACTGCTATTAGAAGGAAGGCTCCCACCTTGTACATATTAACTTAGTTTCTTTTCCTCTAAGTGCTTCTTCACTTTGTTTTGCTGTAGTGTAGATTTATTTTATCCTAAGTTATTTCCACGCTCTACATGTTACTTTTGGAGCACGTATGATTTCGATTTTGTACATAGTCGTGGTGTTGTTTTATTGCTCTTATGTAGTTCATTCAAAGACACAGATGAATCCATGGGTTAAAATAATTTTCTGCCCTCAGAAATCTTCATTTTGATATTTTCTTATGAAATTTGAGAGTGCAACAGTCATGCTTGTGAATCAAAGTAAGAATCTACGTCAGACCAGTGTCCTCGATTCCATGCCCAAAGGATGCAAAAGGGGCCACTTATCATTCACCTAGAAGGTAGATACCCCTGTGATTCACCAAATTGCTATCCATATTTCACCTCAAGATAAATATTGGATCAGATCACGAGCTTGCATAAAAGGAACCCAAGATAACTCATTTAAATCCTACAAATTGGTTGCAAAAGATTCAATAATGAAGTGGCAGAGATGAAGAAAGAGAGAAGGATCTTGTAAAGAAAGAAATAGCTCTGTCGGGCCATTTCTACACCTTGAATTCATTTTGCAAGTTACAGGTAGACTCAATAATGGAATATAATAGTCATAGGAGAAGGGGCAGTTTCGTAGAGAGTCCATAAGGGAGAAAGGGAAAAAATGATGAGGATTCAAAGTTTTCAGGCTCAAAAAATAGTTCGGGAAAGGTCCTAAAATGATTAAGTATGGAAGAGGCAGTGGAAGGAGCCACATTTCTAAAGGACACTTCCCTAAGGTTGAATCCAAAAACGGGGATCCAAAACTTGTGCTAGGATTCCATGCATCCAAAACCCCAAAGAAATTGCAGGGCATTGAAAAGTTTTCAACTAAAAAGGAAGTTCCACATGTCGACTTGGCACAAAACTAGAAAGGAAATCCAAGGCAAAGGCTCAAAATTGCATTATCCCTCCATGTAGAAAATGGTCAAAATAGAGACAAAAGGTGGGCTTGAAAATTGGCCTAAGTATAAAAGTGTAAGTGGAGAATTCCATGTTTCAGCATGGCGCATCTCCAAGAGTTTCTCTAAGGGAGGAAACCCAAATCAGCACAAGCTCGCCACATGGCCCGAAGTCTAAAAAGTAAATAGGACCATTGAAAAGTCCAGAGAGTCACGGAGGCTAACAAGCGTCAACCTGACACTCCTCCAAAGGCAAAGTTTGGGCTGGGTTTTCTAATGGGGGCAAAGTCAGTTGAATAGTCAATGCACAAACAAGCCAACGGAGGCTGCTAAGTGTCTTAATGGCACTAATTCAAAGATTGAATAAAGAAAAGGTTTCGAAACGAGCACCAGACTAATGCGTTTCCCAGAGGAATGTGACATGTCAGTGAAAAATTTGGTTTTTCTCCCTCTACCTCAAAAGGGGGTAAAAGTCACAAAATGGCCCGCAACTCCACCCAAGGAAAAAGTCAAATTTTAGACCCGAGTCAAAGCCAATGCACGGAGTCGGGGAAAAAAGTGAAATTTTACCTTTCGTTCAAAAGGTGTAAAGGAAAAAGTTGGAGCGCATCTCCCCAGCCAACCAAAGGGAGCCACATGTCTAATCGGAGCTTCAGGGATGCGGGAGTTACTTATGTTTTGTGTAAAATGAAAAAAGGTAAATTATGGGCCCGTGGGCCTGATTTTGTCTCAATTTGGCTACCACGTGTCCCAAGAAAGAAGGGGTACCCAATTTTCAAATTTTTTTCCCACCAATTAGTATGGATTCGATACAAAATTTGAAGGGGCATATCTTTCGACTCAGGGATCGAATTATTGGAAATCTGACACCGTTGGAAATATCTAGGCCTCACCTATGCAATGGAGGTCTAAGAATTTATTTATGGGGAGGTTAGTTAAAGAAAATGGAGGAAAAAATCTTCGTTCTTTCAATGCAGGATCCTGCTAGCTCAACAACCAGATCAAATTTGATCTGTTTCGCCACTTCCTCTTCCTTCAAGGTGCCAAACCAAGAATCGATGCAGTAAAGATGAATTTTGGGGTAGGTTTCATCAGGGGCATTAATAGTGGTGGTTGAGCTACAACCTTTTTTCCTGCTTCTATTTCTCTTTCTTCCCTTGGGTTGAATCTATAAAATTGGGGGAAGGATGCATTGTAAAGGGTTGGACATTCCATTGTCTTTTGCAGGCTCCCCTTTCCTTCTAGCAAGGGACTCATAGATTTCAAACCTTCCATAAAAATAGTAATACACTTTCTCTCCATCTTGTCCATCTATTAATGTATTGTATCAATCTACAGGGTAATAAAACACGTCTTTTATGAATCTTAGATCCTTTCTTATCTCTTTTTCTTTCATCTGGTCTCCCATTATATATTTGTCCATATGTTCTTGTCTATTGTATGCATTTTGTTGGTTTGTGTCTATCAGTAAAAAAAGTGTCCATCATTCCTTTGGTGCATACCTCATAGTTTAGCTTTGTTTTAATTTATGTATTCCTTCTATCCCTGTCTCCTTGGTAAATTTTAGATTAGGATTAAGAACAGATCCTCTGTAATTTTCTACATATGCACCTAAACAGAGGAATAAGTAACCAACCTTCAATTTGGAGAGCTTTCCCATATTTGCAAGGTCCCACACCTTGGGAAAAATTCAATGTTATGCAATCACACCAGATGAGTCTTCCTTAGAAAAGTATATTTTCCATAACTCATTTTGGGGTGCTGTGATTCTACACTAATAGTTATATCATGTTAGTTACCACTATGTTGTGTTTTACTATGGTATTATGTCACCTTGTTTGTGTCATATATGTATGTATATCATGATGTTAAATCATTGTATTCATTGTATAAATGTATTCATACATTATGTAATAAATTCAAATCATGAATTGGGGGCATATGGATATTTTATGACCCCTAATCTATTGTAATCACACTCTTGGTGTGTTATGTGGAAACATGATGTGCGGAAAGTTGTGAAATATAGTTACGTTATGCCCCATAATTTTACCAAGTGTAAGAAACTATGGTTAACTTGTTTTTATACATCATTATGTTAGTAATGTAATTATGTGTTATGTTTTCAACCTTACACTAGCTGAACCTAAGGTAAGTAATAGGTTAAAGTGTATATGTGGAGAGATCATGTGTGAACCATGTTTCCAAAACCTATAGCTGAGTAAAATTATGGAAGTGGATTCTCATGTAGACTGAAAATTAACTTCTATCCATTTGGTATACTTCAATATTTCTTAGTATATTATGAATACACACCACCTTAGGCTCAGGTTATGCAAATTTGAGTCACTTATGTCTCCTATAAGGGTTTTACATCAAGAAATCATATGTGATACTAGCTATGTATATCCTCGTATGTGTGATTCAACGATATATAGAGATATGATCATTCTTGTTATATATATTTTGTGAGTTGAGGCTTGATATCAGAGAGCCAACAAATCAATGAGTACCCCTTTGGTGGCCATATAAATGCCACATCATGTTCCTAATGTGATATCTCTATCCTTGTATTTTATTCATAAATTGATATTTTTCTCTTTTTGTTTAAGAACCAACAATTTTCTTGATTGATGTGTGCTTAAATTTTTAAATTAAATATTATTTTTTATTAAAAAGATAACTTTACGTAAATGTAATTTTTTACCCACTTAATTTGTTTAGTTTAACATTTTATTTTGGATTTTAAAAATTTTCTATCCTAGCCCAAGCATTGGGATTTTATATCACTTGATGATTGAAACTAATTATCATGTTGGTTCCAATGTTTTGATGTGTTATATTAGGGTCATGGGATTCACCATGGAGTAGTAAGACCTATAAACCCAATTCATTTTATGGGGGTTTTCTCCAAGGGGGTCATAGGGATTTGCATCTTTAGAGGTATTAATTAGTATACCACTTGGGCTGAGGTGAGGAGGTACTATATGCCTAAAGTCATAAGATGACTTGGTATCACTAAATGGAGAGATAAGGTGATGGTGCTTTTGGTGAGTGACCTGACCTAGTTAAATATGGTGATAGGGATATTACCGAGTGACCTGGACTTGATTAATTTGGTGAAAGGGATCTTGGTGAGTTACCCAACCTAGAGAAATAAGGAGCAAGGGCACTTAGTGAGTTACCCAGCTTATAGAAATATACAGAAAGACCTCTTTGTTTCAACATTATGATTTGTACACTGAAGTGACATGGCTTTACAGTGAGTGACCTAGCCTAGTTTCTTTATTATGGAAAATTTTTCTCTATTTGCAAGCATATGGAGTTTATATGTATGATTCATGAGTTATTTATGTGAGGTGTATTATGTATTTTATTGTTTGAAGCTTGTTTCTCATGTTTATTGAATTTTACTATTGGATATTATCTTGATATTATATGGTTATAGTCGTGGTTTTGATTCATATGAAACCTATTGAATATGTATTATGTGATGCCCTATTGTTAGTTAGGCACATGCATGTGTTGGATCTCATGCATAGGTATGTGTGTTGAGTTTTATGTAGTTTGGAATGCTATTTTAATTTTGATGGTGGGGTTGGAAGTATTTTTGTGATTCAATAATGAGAAATGTGTTAAACGGTGTTTTATTGATTGTTAGTGTTTTTCTTTGGACCTCGTGTCATAGTGTGATGTCAAGTGTTTTTAGCATCCTAATGTAAACTTAAACTTGAAATTATTAACAAGTGATAAAATTGGAAACATTGAACAAGAGAATGGTGTAAATAGTAAAATTAATGCATTATGAATACCCTCGTCAGAAAACACAAGTGAATGTGTTTCATAACAATAATCAAAATTTGGATTTGAATTCACTATGTATTCATACTTTTGAAAAATGAAATCTTGTGAATATTGAAAAAAATTATTAAGGAAAGTATCAATTGAGTAATAAAAAATAGATTAATTCAAATCTGCACATAACATTAATAAATTGAGAAAACATTAAGATATGTTTAACTTTCTAGTGGTTATGTTCTAAGTGACATAGCCTTTTCCCTAAATGGATTCGTTAACTTTCCTAGTTTTCTTATTCTTCTTACTACCCTTGGAATTATTACGCATTGAGGATGATTATTTTATAAGGGGAGGGAGATGTACTAAACCATCCCATCATATAAGATCCATAAGACATCAAAGAACCATCATGATTGTAATGTTTGGTTGTAGGAATGTTTTGTGGGTAAGATAGTGTAGTGCCCCATGCCAACCCATCATTGAAAGGTTAGATGTTAGCCAACTTGGTTGTCACTATCGGAGGAATGATGAAGTCCTAGAAGGAATACATTTGCATCAAATATTTGCACTTCACCAAAGTTTAGGAGTTGCAAGATTAAAGCAAGAAAGCTTTGTAAAGAAATGTGCATGCATATGAGAGCTCAAGATTCGAAAAATGGAGTGAAATGGAATGCCTTGGCTTATCTTGTCATAGATCAAAGGAGGTGAGTACAAATAGGGGATTGAATGTGTAACTCCCATGTAAGAGAATATTCCTCCATAATGGAGAAGATGAGTTACTTTCCCAAATGAGAATGTAACTCCTATGACACACTTACACATATGACAGATTTTGTAAAAGAATCTGTCAAAACTAAGATGACACCTAAGCATGGTGAATCACCTATGTGGAGGAATCCCATGTACATAAAATATGTGCATGATAAATATCCTACACAAACACCCCCCTGAAGCATATCTTAGGTGGACACATAGATGAAAACAAGGAGAAGTGGGTCCCGACAACAAGCCTGATGAGGTACCCATGAACAAGAAGCTCTCGAAAAGTGGAGTAAAAGGAGAATACACAATGCGAAAAAATCCCCCCAAAAGAGAGACAAGTCCACTCTCTAATCTAAGAAAGATGCCAAAGATGGGTCCTAGCCACAGACGAGCCTATAAAGGTACCCATGAACAAAGAGGAAATATCTCAGAAAGAAGAAGAAGAGAGAAGAATAGGGAGATGAGAGGAATGTAGAAGATGCCATGGATGAATCCGAACTCTATAATTCTAGGAGGTCTCCCAGAAGAATGTGGATCATGAGATCCTTTTCCTCTAGACTGAATAAGAGCCACCCACACTAAACTATGTGTCTACCCTTAGGAAGGACATAAATAACGAGCTATAAGTCTACCCACTCCGCACCGGAAACTGAAGGTAACAACACGAAGAACTCTGAGTCTGGTCCATGAAAGTGTGACATAGGTCTAGCAAGTGAGTGCAAGGGAACCGAAGGTAATGTCACGAGTGAAAAACTATCAGAGTATGAAGGGTGAACACCCATAGAAAGGATTTCCAACTGATGTGAAGGAAAGAAAACATCCCCCATAATAGAAAATGGTTCCAAAAGCAAGGGTGGATCAATGAAGGTCTCCGAAAAAGTGGAAGTGGTAAGATTCCTAAAAGGGGAACTCCCAACAACGAAGATGATGAAATCCTCTAAAATACCTGTAGATGGATGAGGAACTTGTAGTACATCATGAGTGTACTCTATAAAAATATGACTAAGGTAAGGCATATACTCATCCCAATGAGGGGGATCAACAAATAGAAGACCGATGTTAGATAGGTGTGAGTCATCTAATGAAGGTAAAGGAGTGGAAGGGGCCTCACACACTAAAGGTGGAATAGAGGCTGGTGTGATTACTATATGAGACTGAATAGGAGACTGCTTGATATCTAATGAGATGTGGGATGTGTCAACACTCTCTGGAATAGTGAGAGGAGGAGAACAGTCCTCTGTAGTACTCTCAACATCAGAACTGGGTGCACAATCCTCATCATCAGAAGTAGAACCAAGAGATTTTGTGTCAGTAGAACTGTCATTGCATGAAGAACAAGAGGAGACAAGTGGATCAGTAGTAGAAATAATGGCAAAAGTATGTGAAGGGTCTCCATAGAGGGACTCAAGGATGCTCCAGACATGGTGGCATGGATCTGAGTCTACCACGTGAAAATATAGATATCAAGAGACATGCATCATCATGTGACCAAAAACAAGGTCAAAAGTGTCAAGGAAGTCCTCTAGATGATGATGATTAGTGGGTGTAGGAACTTTCCCAAGTAAGAAGGGTGAAAGACCACTGTGAGCGAAGTAATGTTCCATGGAAGAATGCCAAACTGAATAGTTCCCTCTACCATTGAGAAGTGGCGAAGGCTATAAAGTGATCCTACGATGTTCAAGTCTGTAAAGAGCACTCTCCATGATGTGGAATGAAAATTACAAGGTGCACAAAAGCAAGACATCAAACTCGGCTGATAATGAGTCTGCGTGTAAAAACCTAAGAGTACTAGTGAATCCCCCAGAATGTGGCACTTTATAAAGTAGTGTGTGTAAAAATGATAATTTCATCAGATAATGTGTGAAAAATCATGCAACTTTAACTAAATAAGCGCTCAAAACCGAGCAGCAAGTCAAAAGTTATAGCAAGAAAATGATTCCCATAACTGATGGAAAATGTCAATAGGCTTCGCAAACTGATTAAAAAAGTTCTTAAAATGGGTGCAAAGGGTATCGTGTGGGTACTCATTGGAAATGGAATCAAATTTCAAGTAGGGTTTGTTTTTCTTGCAAGGGGGGATTAGCCTCCTGCCAACCCCGAACCTCACCCTCCATCTTCGACACACGTAGGAAGGGCATAATTACAAGAAAATAAAGGCCCTGAAATTATTACAATGCCATAATGAATGTTTTTCACCTTAAAATCATTAAAAAGGGATTGTTTTAACCTTCAAACAATTCTATAAGGGAGAGTGGACATTGAGTTGGATGAAGCAATTACCGCGTTGTGTCAAGGTTGATTCGATGCCAGGGAGGGAGCAGGTCCACGTGTCAGAGTTGAGTTTGTGTCATGTGTTATCCACGTGGTGGGGTGAAATGATTGTGAAGAATCCCAGCAGGTGTAACCATTAGGCAGACTTAGAAACTGATGATTTGCAAGGATCAACAGTGAGTAGAGTCTGGGTTGGGGAGATTCCAATGGTAGCTAAGTTGTAATGACAAAGGGATATCCCAAGCAAGGCACAAGAAGACTGAAATCAACCTGTAGCATGAGAAAAAAAATCACTCCAAACACGTAGGTTGAGTGATTTTGATGTAGAGTGCACAAAAAATATAGAAGTCGAGTGAGTTAGAGACTCTATCCAGAATGTAAGTCAGCTAGGAATGGATGTAGGGAGCTCTGATGTATAGGTGAATGGAATGCACAAGACGAGCTACTAAGATGAATGCACAGCAAGTCAACATTCAAAATAATTCACCAACATCTCAATAAGGATGAATCCTGAGTAGGAGCCTCACAAACCAAGTGCAAAAACGTAGACAGAAGCCCATGAACCGAAGTGCATGACGTCCATGTTTAAATGAGGTAGCAAACATGTGATGTAGTTGGAATGATGGAATACACCTTTGTTTGAGATCTAGATAGCCTATTGAACCCACCAAACATCACGTTCAAACACTTATATGAGGTGGAAACCAACATTGAGGACATAAAGAGAGTAGATGTGCCCAACAGAGGACGTCCACATGTAAGAAAATAGAACATAGCCAAAAAATACCTTCACAAGAAATAATAACACCCATGTACTTTGGTTGAACTGCAATCAACAATCAGACAACAAAAAACTGAGCTCCTCCAAATAACTCCTATAGACTGACTCGAGGATCATAACAAGTTCACACGCAAGAAAACATGAACTGTCTGAGTCAATGAAGAGGCATGAGTTTGCGAGTTGTGAAGGAAATCTGGGTGAGCTGTAAGGACAACTCGGTCACTAGCTTGGCGAGCTAAGGCTGATTTGGTCCATGAAAAATTACTTCCAACCTTCAGAACTCAGAAAAACACTGCACCTTCAACCTGCAAATGCCAGTGAGGAAACACAAACAAACCACTAAAAATAACCATAAGAATATCGAAATATGTAAGTAGAGCACATGCAAAAGAGAGCTTTCACAAGTAGCTACATGGTTGAGAAACAATGGCCAGCAGTATTATTCCATTCCCTGAGCTCTGATACCATGTCAGAGGAATGATGAAGACCTGGAAGGAATACACGTGCATCAAATAGTTACACTTCACTAAAGAGTGGGAGTTGCGAGATTAAAGCAAACAAGATTTGTAAAGAAATGTGCATGCATATGAGAGCTCAAGATTCGAAAAATGGAGTGGAATGGAATGCCTTGGCTTGGCTTGTCATAGATCAAAGGAGGTGAGTACAAATAGGGGAGTGAATGTGTAACTCCCATGTAAGAGAATATTCCTCCATAATGGAGAATACGACTTACTTTCCCAAATGGGAATGTAACTCCTATGACAAACTTACACATATGATAGATTCTGTAAGAGAATCTATCATAACAAAGATGACAACTAAGTATGGTGAATCACCTATGTGGAGGAATCCCACGTACATAAAATATGTGCATGATAAATATCCTACACCAACAATCACTTGTGTTGTTGTAAGGTGTTTCACTTGCTAATGTTTGGTAATATACATAAATCTTGGTAAATTTTCATTGGTAAATGTTGTGTTTATTATGGTTATTGGATATGTGTGTTTATTTTAGACAATTTTGATGGGAACTTGGTCTTCTTGATCATTGGATGTATGCATTAGACTACCAACTTAACACATAACCATGTGTTTTGAATTGGAGCTCATTTTTGAAAATATGGTAATAAATTAGAAAATAGATATATAATATATATGTGTGTGTATGTGTGTGCATGTTATAAATTTTTATATACAATAATTCTAAAGCCCTAAATAGAGAAAAGATGTTGTAAAAATGGCCCTCGGGATTTTTTCCCTCCTTTGGTCTGTTGAAAGGAAAAGGAAACTTTCAAAAATTTGGTTTCAGGTAAGAAATAGTGGATATTTGGAAAAAAGTGTATGGATCTTGATTAAGCGTGAATCCCCTCATCTAAAAATGTAGGTCTATGGTAAAGAATTATCTTAGAGAAAAAATTTTCTACAATGTAGCATTCTGCACCTTTACGTAGGTGTTTGTAAACCCCAATAGGAATTTCAAGGGACTTATAAAATTTCAAGAAAGTGCTTTTTGATGGATGTTTACATGATCAATTCAACTTTGATAGGATCCTCTCATACCAGCATAATAATGAATATTTTTTAATAAGGATAATGGACATCAATCAAGGTTTTTTCAAAAATGGCTTTCTTGAAACATATGGATGCATAGACATACCTGAATGAGTAAGCTTCATTTATATTTCATTATCAAATAATTTTTTTCAAAGAAGGTTGGTTTTCTACTTTAGAATTACATGAACCTTCTCAATAAGCCTATAATAAATACATATGTTTTCATTAATGGTTCCTTATGTTAGGTTGTGGTGGATATCCCATGGAGACTCTAAACCTTTTCTTAAACACTTCAATTAATCTTGAACTTGTTTTCTAAATAAGTTTACATGTTCGCTTAAGGAAGCTCCAAAATAATTATTATATATCCAGTTAAGCATGTGGTGGTTGTGTGAATAATTAGCTTGGTGCACAACAAACATGGAAAAAATCGATAGCAAGTTACATAGAAAAATAATGGGTTAAAAAGGATGAAGAAAATTTCAATAAAATGTAAGGGTGGGCATTATTCCTAACTCTATTACCTTCCATAGAACGTCCTCCAACTTTCCACATTAGCTAATGATATTAGATTAGGATTGGTAGTGAATGGCATTGGCATTATATGACCTATTATTATTATTTAATCATTGAAGTGTTGAAGCATACACAAGGCACATGTAAACTATTCATTAAAATGACTCAATTTTTGTCACACAAATTTCAAACCTAAGAAGATTATCTTAGCCAACATCCTCCCGACCTATGCATGAATCTTTGTTTTAGGGAATTTACTTCCTCATAAAGCATGGTGATTGTTTCACCAAATGTAACCAAAAGGTATCCATTTTATCAAATTTTCCTTGTTGGGATACCCTTAGCCATTTGTAAAATGGTATCTTTTGGATAGGGTATATATATATATATTGGTGTGTGTGTGTGTGTGTGTGTGTGTGTGTGTGTGTGTGTGTGTGTGTGTGTTGTTTTTAGCAGATTTGGTAGTTGCAAGTGCATTGGTATATGCGGGTACAAAATTGGAAACAAACACGCAATAGGCACATGAAATGTTTGAAAAAATCCCTTAAATTGGAAAAATTTCTTAAATAGGTGATGTATGTGACATTGATGTTTGAAAAATTCATTGATCACTTGTCCTACCTATCATCTCACCCTTCAAAACTTACTCCCAACCCTTGGAAAATAACACCTTTCAAGTTAATTTAAATGAAATATGGGGTAGTATTTAGAATGCATGTAATGTTTTAAAAAAAAAACCTCAGAGATAACATGGTCTCATTGAATATAGTGATTTCCTTATATACTCAAGAATGGGGGTTTTCAAATAGTCTATGGGCATCCACAAACTATGTTGAAAACAAAATTTTGTGTCAGATGTAAAGGTGTGGAATCTTATTGAAGGCATAAGAACGATTGAAAATATCTATCAATAAATCATGGCCTCTTGTAGTGGAATAAAAGTTCCTCCAACACACAAAGGTTAATTTTAAGATCCCCCCTCTGAAAAATTAGTTTAGAATGGGTGGGGAACCTCCAAAATTGACTTTTGAATAGATGGCGAATTTCTGAAAAAACGTTTTCTAAAAAACATTTTCGTGGAAGAGACGATTTGGTAGGGAAATTTTTTCTTGGATTTTGCATAGCTCTAAGGATTGGATGACCATATCTTCCATATAAATAAGTAAAATTTATCCAATACTCAAGGAAAAAGATATTTTATACATTTGAAAACAAAGAAGAAAAACAAAATCATCTCCATAGAAAATTTTTTTTATTCAAAGTACTTTCTTGTTAGAATAAAAACTAGTTATAAATGTGTTTAGAATAGAGGATCCCATAACAAAATGACAACCTGCAACACATAGAGAATGAACCTTGACATATTTCATCCTTCCCTTATTGGAGAGAAGACAATGGATGACCGTCTAACCTAGGTTGAATGACAGCCAATGGATAGTCATCCAACCTAGGTTGGACGATCATCCATTATCTTCTGTCCAACCTGGGTTGTACGAAAGATAATGGACATCTGTCCTACCTGGGTTGTATGGTAGACAATGGATGGTCGTCCAACCTAGGTTAGATGAAAAAAAATCGATGAAAAACTACTCTTTATTAGATGTATGAATTAAATCCCCCCTTGCAACCCCTCAGGACATCTAATATATCTCGACAAATATTTTCACATTTTGATTAGAAATGTTGGAAAAATAAATGCATAATTTAATTTTTACATATAAATAGTATGAAAACTAATCCATATAAGTGTCTTGTCAGTGGAAATTTTATGTGAACTGGATGGCAGCCGACTATTGAAAATTCACCATTCCCAATTTCAAAAAATTCTAATTTTCATGAGTATACGAAAATTTTCCATTAAAAGTTTCTGTACAACATACCTTTCCTTCACAAACTCATCAGCTATAGGTATGGTTTTATATTCCCTATCTTGCATGAAATTTGTATTCCTAGTTTTATCTCTTGCAATGATTTCCAAAATAAAATTAAATGAATAAAATGCTTTCGGGTAATTAAAATGAAACATAAAAAATAGTAACAAAGTTTCCTTTCTATCAACCCTATTGAAAAATGTTTAAGTGCAAACCCATTTTTTTATTGTACCACTTTAGAGGTTTATATATCTTAGATAACCATTCTGGATAATAGAAACCAAAGGAATGGACAAAAAAATTGATCTTTTTTTCTATTTTAAAACTACTTGGTTATTTTACCTTAGATAATTTAATAAACATAATTTTGAGTGACGTGTAAAACACCCCTCCATTCTCCAAAATGGGAAATTCAAGTTTTGATTGTATTCCCTATCATGTGCAGTGCTATGTTGAACCTTGGAATGACCTCACATGTTTTTTCATGTATTTGTCATCACCACTTTAGGAGGCTTGCTAAATTTTTTAATTCCTTAGATCGCCATTGAAAGTTAGAAGTTTAATTTGGTTTGGAATTTTTGTTGAGGTGTTGGGATGAGAAATGAAATTTGGTCTTCGCATACCTATAATATTTATCCATGAAAATTTCTTGTAACCCTTAGTTTTAGGAAGAGAACTTTGCAAGCTAGTTTTTAAAGGGGGTTTTGTAGGCCCATGGGTGTTGGGTGACCAAGTCAAACTTGTACAATAATGATCAGTTTCCTAAGAAAAGTTGTTACCATTTGAACCTTATTTCCAAATTTGAGTTCTGTCAACTTTAATGAACTCCATATATATAGGATATTATACAAGATTTATCACATGGTGCATTGGACCATAGGAAATCATATTTTTAATGAATTTTTATATGCACTTCAGCTAATTTGGATGTTTTCAGAAACTTTTAGTAAAGTGATAAAACACTGTTGTGGACCCTTATAAATTCAAATAATATGTAGGAAATACTTTTATAAACTAAATTATGATTGTATGGATATCCATTTGGTTGTTTGTTTTTTAGAAAAAATGTGTGTGGGAAAAATGATGTCATTTCTCACTCCTCTCTTTAGTTTTGAAAATGAAACCAAATAAAGAAAAGAAACATTCCTTATCTCTCTTATATATAATTTTTTTATATTTCATTATAAATTGAAGATTAGTAATCATGAATTTAACTAGATCGTAGGAGAACTCCATTTTATCTTTTTTTCTAACCATGCTTGGAAAAATTTCGTAGGTTACAGGTAGCATGGTGACGTAGAATAATTATTAGAATAGAGTGTTAAAAATTGATTTCTTTATAACATGTTTTTTCATCAAAGGAAAAAAATAAAACATAGTTCTCGCTATTTATTTATGCTCTTCTATAGGTCATAAATTTAAATATTGGGCATATGTGTATTTGAAATGAAGAAGTGAAATATTAGAACTCTATAGTTAATATGTGAACCTTTATAAAATGACGAATTTGTAAATTACTTCTCAAATTTTTTAATTCTTTTATTTTTTATGGATGAAATATTGAATGATTATGTATATGCGGGTAAATTAAGGAATTGAAATACATTTATTTTTTACCCTACAGGTAAATTGCATTGGATAAGTGTAAGTTCATGATTTCAATGAATTCTATTGATTTTTACTTAATTTCAAGTTAGTGAACTTAAACTCAAAGGATAAACCTAGTTACTTGTATAAATGAAGGTGTTGGTGCTCAAAATGTCTCACCCCAAATTACCTTTGAAAACATATTGATTTACAGCCTCTGTCATTTTCTTCTTCCCCATGTTGAGCTTGGTCAGTCTTTGTTGCTATTTTTAGGTAGTTCCTGGGTCGTAAATCACTTAGGGGTCCATGGTTTGATCCTTGTCTCTTTGTTCCTCTGGAAAGGATCTGTAATTTGGGTCCCCCATTCTCTGTTCATCTAAAAACTTGGGTTCCCCCATGGTTTTTGTTCTCCACGTTCGGGATTTGTCCTCTTTTTCATTTCTGCCGTAATACTTGAAGAAAATGAATGGATGTGTCCCTAAAGAATGTATTAGAGCCATGTAACACTTCCAAACTTTCTGCCCTTGAAGAAAATTTCATTCCTAGGCTCAAATGGTCATTTTTCTGTATTTTATGGTTTGACGGGTGTTTCTCCTGGTCAAATTTCCATCCTTGTATCTACAGGGGATGTGGCACCTTTTGGTTATGGATGCAGCTCAACTAGGTACTTAGAAAAATTCATAGAAAGCCTTCACTCAAACTGTGTCCACGTGGAAGCACGAAACTCATTTGAAGATCTAATTTTTGGTTTTTTCTTGGAGTAACACCAGAAGGACACGTGGAAGCTCTCGCTACTTGGCCCAGAACTTAGACAAATTTTTATGTAGTTGGAGCAGTTTGGAATGGAACATGACACGTGGAAAACTCACAATCATTCAAGCTCTCCACTTTAGGCACCATATTAAAGTTGCATCAAGGAGACACGTGGAGGAACCACGCATGTTCGAGGACTGGCCCTTGAGGTTCATTTTAAAGAAGAGCCAGGATGACACATAGAGGCCTTCGCTTTGATTTGCATTTTACTTAGACTTTTCAATGACCAAAAGGAGACTTCCTTAGAGCATGACACATGGCACCTTCCACTGAGCTTCAATAATTCAGTCAAACCTTGCCGAAGTAGGACACATGGTGAGCCCATGCTTGTTCAAGGTATCAAATTTTGGGACTGCCTCAAGGTGAGCCATTGTGACACGTGGAAGTTTGAAAAGTCAAAGAGGCAAGGAAGTGGGCCATCAGAGGCAACTTGGATTTTTTGCCCCTTAAGGACTAAAATTTCAAAATGGCCCATAAGCCCAATGAGGGAAAAAATCAAGGTTTTTCCCTGGGTCAAAGGTAGAGGTGCGGGCTCTCGGGGGAAATTTTAAAAATTTTCCTTTTCAGAAAAAAGAGTCAAAAGTAAAAAGGAAGCACGACACCACTCCAATCACATTTGGACACGTGTCAGATTGTTTCCCAAGGGTAAAGGTGCGGAGAAAAATGTGAATTTTTTTCCATTTATTCAAAAAGTTGTAAAAAGTCAAGGGAGCCCCCCCAAGTCTTTTCTAAATTTTGAAATCTGCCACATGGACGGCCCAAATTCAAATTAAAGATCAACGACATTTGAAAGTATAAAATCTTATTTTTACCCCCATTTCTCTGAAACATGTATGGAAGTGCAAGTCTCAATGATTTATTGGTATTTTCTACATGCCAAGAAGAGTAGGAAGTTAATGTTTATATCTAAAGTTTGGTGGGAAGATCTGGAGGATGTCTTTCACCATTAAAATGGTCTAACGTTTTTGTCCGATCTGATTTTCCATTTTTTTTCTCTCAAGCACGCAATGGGCTAGATTTGACAGATTAGGGGCATGAAAGTGGTTGGAAAATTAAAGGAAGAGTGATCTACCAGAGAAAAGAGTTGAATGTGGGAGGTATTTAATTAAATATAGCCCCTCGAGCACTTGAAGACTTCTTGTAGATTTGATTCTGAGAATCATGAAAGAATCGTGGGGAAAACTGGTGATTTAAACACTTTTTGTCTTTTGGGGAGAGGAGGATTTGCTGTAAATGCTATAAATGGAACGAATTTTTCATGAAAATGGCTGGAGTGTGAGGGGTATGGACTGATTTTTCTAATAGAAATCTTGATAGAGCCCATCCCTTTTGAGAAACCATTCAAGAAGCTTATATATCTCTTTTTATTAAAATTTGATCATTTCAAGGTGGTTGCAAGTGTAAAACCATTGAAAATCTATGATATTGTTTTAGAAAATTTCCCCTGTTGATAGATTTAGTAAAATTTGAGTTATTTATGTGTTTTCTTGAGCAAAATGTGTTGATTTTACTTTTGAATGTATGCAAATAGTTTTTCTTGTTTCTGTTTCAATCTTGTATTAAAATCTAATTCAATCACATAGGCATTAATCCTTGTGACAGTTTAGTGGCATCTGCAATTCCATTTCCCAGAATATCTTTCATTTGGGATTAAAATAAATGATTTAAAATAACTTTTCTCTCATCTGTCGAGAAATATTGTCTGTAAGCCTTTGGGTGTACCTTAGGTGTGATTTATCTTAGATCTTGATGCTTTGTTGGGTTTTCTAACTCAATCCTTTGTGATAGAATCTCAAAGATTGTCTGAAAGAGTGCTAATCTTGGCCTCCATTGAAGCACATATTCTAGTTGAAGAAACGTTTTAGCTATTTTGTGTCATTTTGTTGGTCTGACTTTCCATTTTGTAAGGTTCCTCAAGGGTTTGGTGAATCTAGTTTCACCCCAACCCCACCTCCCACCAAAAATTCATTTAAGAACAACCAATCCTACCCATACTACCCCTGTTTTTCATGTGTGTATGCCAATGCACAATCCTCATCACCAAAACATGTAGAAGGAATCAGGGTCTGAAATGTCTTTAGTAACCTTTTCCTTGCTATGAAAGTATCTCCATGATCTAGAAGTGACAACTTGTGAGAGTCAGATCTAGTGTATTTATCATATTTTCCCCAAGGTCTTCTCTATAAAATTTATGCAAAGAAAGGTACCTATATCTCCTTTCATATAGCAGAGGTTACAAAATAGGTTCTCTTACCTTGGTTGAAAGGCACAACCTAAAGTAGTGAGGATAGCTCAAATCCTCTTGAAGGTGCTATCCATCTCTCCACAAATCCAAGTAATAAAGGGAAAATTATATATCTACCCGGCTACAAAATGACATATAATTATGATCTATTTGCCTCTAATCTCCCTGTTGAATTTATGTTGTTGTTTGGCTTGAAAAGGAGAACAAATTTGGATACCAACAAAAGGTACCTCTTAGCTTGAATAAAATAGAAGATCATAGATTTAGGTTACTACATGAAAATGGATGTTTAACATCAAAATACACTAAACAACCTTATATGAATTGCAAATGGATTCACATTGTTAGAATGTTAGTCTAAAAGGACATCAGGATGACTCTAGCAAAGAAATCCTTGATAATACTATCCTCCAAACAAAATCAATTCATGTGTAATTATTTTCTTGATAGACACTTCATAGAATTAAGGATTTATGAATGATACAAAATAGAGTGAATCTGGTCAAGAAACGAACACTTGTGTGTACTCTTAGAGTGACCTAATAAGAGGAGTGCTTGAATAGTGATCAATCTCCCTAGGAAGCCTACAACTTAACTACAATATTTGTAACTAATCACTAACATCTCAAGTTTTTCCATGGGAGCCTTGTAGTATTGTGATGTATGTTTGTAATTCATGTAATGTAAGTGGATTAAATGTGTCATTTCTACTATGTTCCAAATGTTGTGAACATTTCCATTAATGACAATGTAGACAAATTTTTACCTTGTCAAGTAGAAATAAATACCTTAGTATTTTACAAATTTATTACAAAATAAGGGTGTTTGGTTACTTGATTTTCAAATTTAGTAAGGTGTAGAATCCTTGAGTACATCTAGAATGTTTCATCGTGTGACCTCTCATGTGGTTATTGGTGAGACAGACTTTGTTGCATGCTTATCTGATAATAAAAAAAAAATCCTTAGAAGGAATTGAAACTTATTAAATTTATACTGAATGTCTCAGTTGTAATATTTATTTAATACTTAAGTGGCTAGGAATAATGAAAGGAATTCTATTGTGTGAGGTCACACTCCATATAATTTTCAACCCTTAAGTGAAAATAAAGGGTTATGTGAATCATGATTATCATATAAATGATGTTAGTATGAGATCTAAGTAATAACCTAAATATAATTATAAATAAAAAAATGAAATGCAGCTATGAAATGACTGTTACAAAAATCATATGCACATTGAATGAGGTCAAACTAACTAAAATTCATAAGGTCTTAAAATAAAGGAAAATAAAGGAGGGCATCATTATGATCCAAAACGTTACAAATATGGGAAATATATAAGCTTGATGTGTGAGAACATGTTTCATATACATAATGTGGTTTAAAAAATGATAAAATACTAAATAATGAATATGTGGCATTAGGGAAGAAATATAGTTTCTTATAAGTTAAATGTTCTTTAATATATAAGGTTAAATAATGGAATTGAATTATAATAAATTTGTAACGATGAATGATGAGTTGTATAATACAACTATCCTTTGGAATATTGTTTGGGGTTGAGTCGTTGGAATGTGTACATCCTTTTTGAGCAATTTTGGCAATAGTGTCCTTTGGTGTTATCATGTTATCTATGTGGGTCCATACTTGTGTAATTTTCTTTTCTGGTGTTAAATTGCTCTATTTGAGCCCAAGTGATGCCATGTAACAACTAATGAAAGTAAAAAATATATATTATTCTTTTAATTTTAGTATTGTTATTGAGTGTGTAATTTGTGGGCATGACAATTTGCATCTTATATTAGTTTTAAGTGTGTGTGATGGGGATGAGTGAACAATGTAGTAGAACTAAAACATAGGACAAAAGGAAATTCCTATTTTTCCTTGAACATTTTCAATTTCACGCGTCAATCTCTTGAATTTATCTTCACTGTGTAAGATTCGTTTTTGTTTTATTGATATAAAACTATGCAAGTTAATAGGTGAATTTTTTAAATATGTCAATGGCATGAACACGAATTTCACTGTTAAACCTACAATTGATCATTATGGAAACATTAACGACATTATTATTCATGTTAGCTAACTTGAGGAAAATTCTACACTATATTATCTACATGCCAATCCCCCCTTTGTTGGTTACATGATTATGTTTTCTTATTTCCTATAGAGCATACAATAATGGATCCACAATTAGTTATGAAATATTGTATTTGCAAGATCTAATATAAATCACGAGTGAATGAGAAGAGGTGGTGAGAAAATATCATCCTCCTCGTGACATACTTTTTTTGTTTCTAAACTTGAGAAGAAAATCCACAAATCTAATCTTTCATATGAAGTTATCATTTTTTGTATATCTTTGAATAGTTAAACGTAATAATTCAAATATATTTTATCTCACAGAATTTCATGGCTACAAGATACAAAAAAACTATAATTTGTACAAGGATCTCATCAACCCACAATATTTTATCTCATGTGTTTTTTAATGTCTATTGTTGGATAATATGAGTACAAGGATCAAGCCACAATACGCACACATCAACCAAATTACACTTAAATGGAACCATGACATAGTTCCAAGTAGTAAACAAGAAATAAATTAGATCATTCTAATATATCAAAATATGAGGTATAAATAAGAGTGTTGTGTAACTCCCAATACAAGAACCATCATAGCTCCACATGAAGAAAAAAGTTAAAATCAAGAAATGGAATGTAAATTTTCTATGACACAATGATCCACATTGATGTGATTGAAAAAATCTATGAAGGATTTTTTCATGCATCATAAAGGTATTTTTAGTGAAGAATCATAGCACCCCCAAATGACCTGGGTGTGGAGTGGGCCATTCACTGTGATTGCACAACATGGGACCATCTCTCAAGTTGTGGTACCTGAAAAACTTGACATGGACCTCCGGAGAAATCCGGTTCTTACTTATTAATCTACCTACCACAATCTACTTCGGTGCAGGAAAAACCTATTTGATCTTAATATAACCATTCCAAGGGGACAGATAGAGAGAGGGTGAAAGAGCCTACACTAAGTGGTGATACACAAGAAAAGGAAGTGGTTGAATTATAGATCTGACTGCCTGAAGTGGAGAGAGGTGAGTAGAGGAGAGGGTGGACAGAATGTAACATGGGACACCACTTCAAAACCCATTAAGCATAGATCCCAGAACCTATAAAAAATATTAGAGTATGCACAGTATACCCTACAACGATGAGAGGTAAGAAGAGACAACAAAATAATCCAAGGATGGATAGATGCATCATGAAACAAATTTTATTGCTCCAAAATGTTACACATTACATCATCAGTGGGAAAGATACAAGAAAACTCCATTACAGAGACATGGGAGGAGTCTTAGACTCCAAATTCTACCCTAAGGAAGAAAGAGAGAGGGGGGAAAACCCAAAACAATGACCAACCCTTTGAATATGCCTATCCTTTTCAATATATAGGAAGAATGAGAGAGAAGAGGGAATAATTTGAATCCTTCTTCAACCACCTTGAGATATGCATTAAATATTTCTTTGAAATATCAACAACCATCAACCAATTTCCCTGTAAAATCTACCTATAATATGTGAATTCTAGTTCCTTGTGTATGCTTGGAATGCTAAGGAAGAGAAACAATGGATCAAATCAAATCCAATCTGGTAGTTGAAGAAATTAGATTCTAAATTAATTATATAGAATATTTTTTCCCATTTTTTACCCATTAAATCTTGTTAAGAATCATATCTTATGTTTCCATAGTGTAAAGGGTGTCGAGACATTTCCAAAAAGTCTTCTACCGCCCAAATTTGATTTTCTAGTTAAAAGATATGGCCATATGAAGATTAGGGTCTTGGGCGTGCAAATTTGAAAGAGTCTATCCGTACTGGGTCCATGTGGCATCCTTGCACACCTTGAAGATTCAGCCCCTATCTTTCTCTTCTAAAATTGCATCAAACTGAGACATGGTGGCTTTCTCAAGCTCCTTGGGCTCCTTCATATTTTTCCTAAGTCTCTTTGCTTAGCAGGGCTAAAAGTATGACCCTGGACACATCGAGGCTTGACGCTTATTTGGAAACCCACCCCAATTTCATTTTTTGAAATAGCGTTGCACTGACACTTGGCTACTTCCACTAACCTACCTCCTTTTACACGATTCAACACTGAATCTATCCCATTTTTGGACTTGAGATACGTGGTGAGCCCGCGCTTGTTTGGGGAATGCCTCCAAACTTTCCTTAAGAAATTACACCAATGAGACATGTGGAGGATTCCATTGGTTCTCTATACTTATTCCTTTTTGGCCTACTCTATCTCCTTTTTAACTTGGACTACATGGCAAGCCTACAGTCATTTGGGTCTCCGCTTTGAGATTTATCTTTAAAGTTGCGTCGAGTTGACACTTGGCAAATTACGCTGAGTTAAATACTTTTCAACAGCCGATGCAACTTTTAGGGCTCTGGACATGTGGAGGCTTGGTGCTTATTTAAGGACTGCCTCTGATATTTATCTTTGGAGATGCCCCATTGAGGCACTTGGCATCTTCCACCGTCTCCTCCATACTTAGCCAATTTTGGCTTGCTCTGAGCCATTTTCCAAGCATGAAGACTTAGATCCTTCTTCATTTCTTCTCCATTGAGCCTCTAGTTTCTTTGACAATGTCTTCCTCCTAAGACAACTGTGCTTCTCCATTTTTGAGTCATGTTGTTTCCTGATTGTTGGATTTGAATGCGAGTTCTATGGATTATTTTGTGTGGGGTCATGGGTGAACCAATTTTTCCATGGGGGAAAAATTGGTATAATAATTATTTGACTCATGGGGACATCTTCATGCTAGATGAAATGACCACTAGCCTTGAAGCATCCATTGGGTAGGAAGTGGATAATGATAGCTTGATTATGATACTTGTCACAAAATAGAATCCTTGATTGCTTGCACTTGGTGACCCTGAGCCTATCCCAGAAATAGATTGTCTCAAAAACATTTTTAGTTGGTTTACATTTGTTTTATTTTGAAACTAGCAATTGTTATAGCTAGCTATGGGTCTCTCCATCGTGAACACTGAAGGGCCTCACCTAGATAGCCCTAGAGCAATGCAAACAAAACTTATGTACAAAGACAAAATCATACATGTCTCAAATGAGACATACAGAGTGTGCACAAGCACTTGTTCTGCTTAAAAAAAAGTATACTCCTACTCCTACACTAACAAGAGAAAAAGAAGTTAAACAAACATTTCTACATGGAAGGAGAAGTAGCTTGCCTTCCTCAAAAGAAGCAGCCATGTAAATGATTTGAAACTAAATATGCCTACTTGTATTAGTGAAAAACTTACTCTAAGCTATTTCTCCACCCTAATCATCAAGGTGTTAGCTGGAAACAAGACAAATGCCTCTTTTAGTTGTTCTTCATTTGGATTGAAGAGGCATTACAGATGATCCTTGATACATTAGAGCTCATCCTCATGCTTAGAAGCAAGCATGATTGGTTGTGGCTTCTCCCTTGGCTCTAATGAAGCCAAGTATCTGATTGGGAAAGGTCTGATCCTTTAGATGTGCCCCTTGCTCTGAATTTCAACTCCAAGAATGGAGTCTTCTTGCTGACCTTCCTAGGTGGATTGTGTGAGAGAAATGATGACATCCTCATCCTCTTTCCCTTCCTTCTCTAATGGAGAACATGGAAGACTCATATCTTCCAACCTTGGTCCTAGATAGTTTTCATGTAGTGTAGGTTGTTGTCTTTAAATGCTCTCCTTCATGGCAGTAGAATCATGTGCTTGGAATGTGGAATATTGAGGAGAAAATGATTTGATCTCCATGGTATCTTCTCCACCAAAACAATATTATAAGTCTTGTAGATAGTAAACCTCCTCATTGTCGTCCTACATGTTATATACCTCCTCCATGGTGTCCTCCTGATCTGCAACTTGATCACCATGGCTCACTTCATCCGCAAACTCCTCTCCAACATTAGATCTTGAAGGGGGTGAAGTGGGAGGAAGAACTAAAGGTTATTCTATGGCCTGATCTACACTTAGGGCCTCTGAAATTGTATGGTCCTCCTCCAGCATGGGTTCATCAATCAAATCAGGCCCTTGAAATGAAAGCAAAAAATCTTCATTGATGTTTTCTTCGTTGAGTGCCTTCAAATTTAATTTGATCACTCCTAGCTTCTCCTCTTTAATAGGACTTGGAGCTGATTGTTCCTCCTCCTTAACTGGCTTGTGCAACTTGGATCATATCAGCATCCTCTTCAGAAAAATTGCCATAATAGAAACTACATTCAAAGCATTCAGGTTGTTGATCTTCTTCTTGTTGTTCTTCTTCTTCTACTGCAAACTCAACCGAGCAGCCACTAATGGATCTTAAACTATGACCTCCTCTATTGGATTGACCATCAAGGGGATCTTTGTAAACCCAAATTTGGCAGCCTAAATCCTAAAAATTGTTTGTCATCTCTTTTCTATCAAGTTCCTCCTCTTGGTTTTCTCCTTGACTGGTCTTTGGAATCTCATCCCCATATGGAATTGGGAAGGAAAAAGAAGTGGTTGGTTGGGGTTCAACTAGTTTTTTCATATTGTGTTTTGGTTGGAGAGGGGAGTGAACTTATTGTTTTTTTTTTTTTATGGGATGACAGTTTTGGATAGGAAAAATGGCACAAA
>CM034151.1:211648050-211677121 GCA_019776745.2 Taxus chinensis | reverse complement strand
GGAGTATTTTCAACGCCATTGGTTCCTCTCCAAAGTAGGGAAGGGTGGTTCAAACTATATGAACCACCTTCCCCACCTCAAACCAAATGAGAGGAGTAAAAAGAACCTACATGGCTTGCCGATCAAGCCATGAGGTTTGAGAAGGAAAATCCCTCTCTCTTCACCCATTAACTCCAAACTCCATCATGTCCATATGATGGATGGAGAAAAATAAAACAACATAAAGCATACTCAATAATATCCACACAAGAAACAACACACACATTTTAAAAAATCAAGGCTAAAATCTAACATAACATAAAATATAAAATGAGCTCAAGGAGCCTACCTCCAAAATCTCTCCAACACTCTAGATTTTTCACTTCCATATCCAAGCAAGATCTAGCTCCAAAATCCACATGCCACCAAGCAAAAGCTCCACCAATTTTTTTTCTCTTCTTCCCCCCTGAGGGAGAATTTGAAGAGAAGACAACAAATTTCCTCTCAAATGAGGGGATGACATGTGTCACCCCTCTCTTCCCTCCAAGTCAAAGATTCTTAAAATAAAAAGAAGAAAAGATAAACTAGATTTTAACGCTCTTCTCCCAAATTACCCAAAATGAAAAACAAAACAAACTTGTGTAACTTTTAAAAAACACACATACCAATCCATCTTACATGGATGGTGACCAAAGAGAGGAAAAATGGGAGGGAGAATCCCTCTATGCCTTGAAATTAAGTCACCCTACCTATTAGGTAGGGTCCAAGGGCCTATTTTCATGCTAAGTGAATTCCCAAACTTAATAGGGGTCACTTAAAATGCCTAAAACAGCCAAATTTCATGTTTGACACATTTGGGAACAAGTGTAGAGGATGTGGGGCCCACCCAAGAGTTCACATGTGACCCTAATACCCTTTAATTAAATACATTATTACCCAAACACAAAACTTAATGCAAGTGGGGACCATTAAGTCCCTCAATCAAGTTTACAAAGTAAACTAAACATCCTACACAAGATTAATATTACATGACATACGATATTACAAATGAGGGTCACGCATGGTGCCCGAAATAATGAAAGCTAATACTAAGGCCTCATACAATAAACACGGTTATGACTTAGCCTCGTGGGCCACTTGTGCACAATTTATGTAGCCACCCTGAAACCCATGTTCTCCTGTGACCTGTCACATGCACACTCATTACACTCATTAAATGCACTTGTCCAATATAATGTAAATCAACTACTCAATAAGTGATCAATGAAATCTATGCTAGCATAACATCATCTTGGAATTGAAAATGCGACAACATGCATGATTACAACACAATTTACCCTGAGTTGGCCCTGGAGATAAATAAAAGTGACACACATCCATATAATCCAAGCATACGATTAACTAAGTGTCTAACATTTCTCAATTAGGTCTAACCATCATCGAAATAAGCTAGTATTCGCAACATCAAATGAAAAAAATGTCAACAAACTAATCAAATCAAATTGGTGCTACACGTCCAAATATCCATACATGTCTAAGGAGTTCAAGTACCATAACATACTGTCCAACATATATTAAATCCCTGTCAAAACATGTCTATGAATAAAGAGATCAACAGATAACTGAGGCTATAAAAATGTGGGCACTACACAACCCGTGAATCAAAGCTTCATACTCTGTTGTGTCATTTGAAAAAGTAAACTGAAATTGGAAAAATAAGTAGTTTTTGATATTTTATGGTGACACCAACACTACACATCCTCCAACACCTTTCCTGCTTCTTGAACCGTCAAAATACAACTGCCATACTTCATTTTCATCTTTATTTTCTAGCTTGATGAGGTTGGGGATGGGTGGGTTTTCTTCTTGCAAGCAATATATGCCTAGTTCATCTTCTTTCATCTCCTCGTATAGATCAAAAGCATTCCTTTTGTTTGTCCATTCATCTAACGTTAAATATGGGATGCCCTCATCTTTGGTACCCATTTCTAGAGTGTTTGAACAATCTTCCTGATCAAAAGTTGAGCAATTGGCATTGATTAGGCTTGGCACATGGGGATCAATATGGAAATTTGCAAGTGGTTCCAATATTATTGTGGCTTTGGCACCATATCTTTCCCTGAAGAGCATTATGTGACCATTTTGTTGATATGTAGTCCTTAATCTTAGAAGGGAAGTCCCTTGACAAACACAAGGTAAAAAGTGGTGGTAGGTCGATAACTGATACATCTTGCACAAATGTGAAATTGGGACAAACATGTAATAGAGGACCTAATTCTTTGATGACCCCAACAATTCCTACTACTAACCCATCCAGTTGTACCACTCCTTTAGAGACTAGTTCATACTTTAGGCCTAATTGATGTGTTATTTACTTTGGCATTATGAAACTGCTTGCCCCTGAATTGATCATGTAGTTTTGCACTAACTATCTCTATTGATGAATGAAACATAAAATGTTGGAGGCTTCACATTTTTACTTAGATGAACTCCTTCTTGTTGCACTGTGTTAGTAAGAACCTTCTCCTTATTTCTAGATGATTCAATTAGAAGCAGACCAATTGGCCATGGTTGTTTGCAATAGACCTCGCTATCCGATAATTGTGAGTGAATCCCACATAGAAATGCTTACGTTTTTCTTCTTCATTTGATCTATGATGTTAAAGGGAGACAGAATGTCCTTTTATTTCCCTTACTTGGCATAACATTTTCTTGTGCATGAGATGGTAATTGAGCTGTCACAACCGGTGTCTTAGGTTGACTTTATACATTCGGGGCTGAATTTGACTTGTTAATTCCCTGTGGGATGAGAATGGGTTGAGTAACAATTGGGTTATATGATTTCCATTCTTCTATGTTACTATTTTTTGATCATGTGTTAACTACTACACCCTGGAAAGGAGGTTGATTAACTCCACAAAAGTCTTCCATTTTTCAATTGACTAGTGTGGTTTTAGTTTGGGGGTGTCTCTTGTGGACTTGCTTGCTATTGATTTTCTTCCTCCTTTGCTTCTTGGGTCACACAAACTGTTTGCACCATTAAGACCTGATTTAAAGCACCATTGGAGCATGTTGTTTGATTGTGATGTTGATTACACATAAAGCACCATTCATACTCCTATGCAATGTTAGTTTTGAGTTAGGAACCATAGGATTTGGATGTTGAAATCTCTAATTTGTTTTGAGTTGGAACCAAGGATTTGGATGTATAATTTGGATTATATGGTTGGAATGGCCTGACAACTTGAGGTCATACTTGGTTTGGGTTTTGATTTTCAGTTTGAGCTAGACATCTGTTTGATTGATAGAGAGGCTTATTTTCTTGAGCTTGAGGGTGATATGTTCTAAAGGTTTGAGCTTTCTGCCTCTTAATAGTCACTATCTCATTTCCCAATTTTTACAGTTGCTTCATAACCTCCTGAAGTTCCTTGGAAGTGCTTGAAGAAGTGGAAGCCTCACTGTTGCTCTAATTTCTCGAGGCCGAAATAGGGTTCAATTCAAGTGTTTTACTGGTTGTATGATTTACCATTTCCAGATATAGAGGCATAGGTGGCCTTGGTGCAAGCTTGCTAGCTTGAATAAAAAATTTCTCCACTCTGATAGCTATGTCATAGGCCCCTGACAGTGTTGTTCCTCCCATTGATTGTATCATCATAGTTATGTCATAATTTAGAGCCTTCAAAAAGTAGAGGAATGCACCTTTGGTAGATGGCTTTACGACTATTAGAATATTATCCTGTTTATTTGGAAACGGAAGTTAAAATCTTCCATCTATTCATTTGGAGCCCTCTTGATTGTGGTCGATTTTTCTAATAAAGATAATTTGTCCACCCTTTCTTTGAAATTATTGTAGAGAGTTGTACATAATTTATTCTAGTTTGTAATAGACCCTACTATTAAGCTCTTAAAACCACTGCAAGGATCTATCCTTGAAAAAGGAAGCCAATAGTTTGACTGCAACATCCATCTTATTGATCTCGTGTATGACACAAACATTTGTAATGTCTTGAATATGATTGATGGAAGTGGTATGGTTTTCTCTAGTGAAGTAGGGGAATTTTTTAGTGCTGCAACTAGAATCAGATTTTTTGTATTGAGGGCAAGTGGACTACTTCACGTGAATTTGAAAAATAGATTTGGTGGTTCTTGTGGTGGTTGTTGATGCACCATCCTGATCGACCTAGGAAACCTAGTTGATAAAAGGAAAGGTATACTAGGTGGAGGTGTAGAAAAAGTTTTGTTTGGTGAGATGGAGACCTATGTGGTCTTCTTCCTCTCCTTCCTCTTCTTGGAGATAATTGAAAGTACACAAATATTCCTTCTTCTCTTATCTCATATATGGTTCAAATTCTCCTCATGAACTTGAGAAAGTTGTGCTACTACACCACTAATTTATAACCTTAGGAGTCGCTAGAGGTGTTGGGAATGAGCCTCTAAAAACTATGGTTTTACCAAGACACACAAACAATATTGATAAACTGTAGAAACCAAATTTGAAGGGCTTGAATGTTGATTTTTGGAAGTCAAACCTTGTCTTGTAACTGGTAGTCTCTGAAATTCTGAAATGCAGAGAGATCCCCAAAATATCAAAGTGGAAAAAAATGAAATACTAAATATAAGGCACAGTGGAACCTCTGAAATTATGAAAGTCTGAAATATCAAAAGTTTTGAAATTCTTAAATCTGGAAAAGTCTGAAATTCTGAAAGCCCAAAAAGTCTAAAATTTCAAATCCCAAAATTCTGAAATGCAAAAAATTATCAATAAGTAGATTGATCATTTGTGTATGCATAAGGCCATCTTAAACTTAATTCAGTTGCAGGTTAAGAAAATTTGTGACATCAGTGGCATATTTGAAGAATTTTGGAACGATGGAAAGGCCAATAAGAAAGCCTTGGTATCGAGCAGTCAAGACCCTGCACTAAAAAAAACTATCAATCTCTTCATGAATATTCATGAGGCCTAAAATGTATTAAAATTTTTTCTTAAGTAGGTGTATCGAGGTCAATCTAATGATTGACCCTTCTTTGTCTCGGTGTTGTTTTTCTATGGTGTTACAACTGTTGTTTTACTATTTTTGGGCTATTTTTAGTTTGCGTCTTAGTTCCTTGCTGACAATCTGTCCCTACCTTGCTCTTCATTATAATATTTAGCTCTCTTATGATTTTCTAGGGTGTGGTCCCAACTTGTTAAAAAACCACTGATCTTCCATTGTCTCATCTGGATTTTGAACTTCTTTTATACCTCTAGGTATGGTACCCTTTATAACCATTTATCAATACTTAAAAAAATAACCTAAGTTAAAATTTATACATAAATGATATAAGAAACCGAGACGAAATAATGAATAAAGAGGCAAAGATTTTTTAAAAAGCGGTCAATTGAAGAAAGGGATCACATAAATATCATGTGTTTGGGTTGTGTGGCTTGAGGTAGGAGGATGACTCATCGACTGAGTCAGGAAAATGGGTTAAATGAAATTTAGCGAGATGACATGGAAGCAGAAAGTTGATGAGCTTGAAAGGACCATGTAGGAAAATGATGTTGCCAACACGGTCACCTCAGAGAGGATGAGGATGAAGGATAAGGCAAAGAGATGCAAGCATAAGGATCTTAGAAGCGGTGTTAAGGGCATGATGGGTTTCATAGATTTTTACTCTCAAAGGAGCACATAATGAAGATATGGGCTCAAAATAGAGAAAGGTAGGGAAATGAACAAGCAAAACAAGATCGAATTAGGTGGTTTGCAGGTGATAGGGATGTAACAAGCATGATGGAAAAAGGAATCTCTCTCAACAGGGCCGAGATAGGGAATCCAAATAAAATCTCACGACTTAGCCAAGGGTAAAGACCATGAGCTCAGAGAGAGTTATCTAGGGCCTATCTTTAGGTTGCTTGGATGAGATGGCTGAGGAAGAAGGTGATCTTTAGGAGATCAAGAGTGGGGTAAAAAAACCCAACACAACAATCTTAAAGAATACTAACTATCTTGTAGATCTGAGTTAGCCAAAGGATTGATCTCGATAAAATCTCAAAGAGTATGCATGATAGGCTAGCCATGTTTGGAAGAAAATAAGAAAAAATAACTTAATAACCAAGCACACACTAGAGACAATAAAATATCGCCAATGGAGATATTTCCATCAAAGATGGTTGTAAGTAACCCAGTTTAGAAACGAAACCCCTAGAACTTCTATACACCTTGCACATGCACCAAAATAACACAAAATGAGCAAAATGTAGGAAAACTAATGTCAAACCAGATTAATGCAAGGAGAGCACAAATCTACTATGGTTAAAACATTACTCAAGAAACTAGTAAAAATCACAAAACCGAGAGTTGTAGGAAACAAATGTGGGCAAGTCAAATGATTCCCAAAAATGCGCTCTAATACCATGTGAGAGAATGTGAGCATGAAGAAAAATCCAGAATATTTGCACATAAACCAAGTTACACTCAAACAGAACTATGACTTATCTCTAATTAGTAAACAAATACTAACCACCATAAAAATTGTGGATGCAAGAAAACATTCTATGCATTCTCATAGATAAAAAGAGGAAGTACAAATAGGAGTGTTATGTAACTGTTGATGGTGAATCACAGCACCCCTGAATGTCTACAAATCGATGGGTTGAGACTCTTAGTGCGATTGCATAACATGGAGCTTTTCCCAAGTGTGGGACCTTGCGAAATTGGAAAAGCTCTCCGGATGAAGGCCGGTTCCTATTCCTCTGTTCAGATGCACATGTAAAAAATTTGGACGGTTTATTCAAAAACCTAAACTAACTTTCCAAGGAGACAGGGTAAGAAAATGCGTAAAATAAAACATAAACTAACAAAGGTGATGCACCGACGAATGAAGAACACCTGTCTTGCTAATAAACACAAACCATTAAAATGCAAGGCAAGATGATGCACAGATAACAAAATTTGTAGTGAAAGATTAGGAGGATGTAAATGAACACAGAGAGGGTTGATTATCATCCACAGACATGCATTATTAGCTCCAAATAATGATATAATACACTACAAAATGCCAAGAGGCAAAGTTGCATTATAGTTTTAGATGGGAGGTTTGAACTCCACAAATTCACCTGCCAAAGAGAAGAAGGGAGGGGTAGAACAAGAATGTCCAACCTTTAGAAAGAAGCCCCTCCTTACAATTTATAGGAAGAATGAGAGAGGGAAAAGAGAGGAATTCCAAATCTACCTCAACCACCTCTAGGTTGCATTTAATTTATCTCATTATGGGGGTAGGTGAGAACCCTAGCAAACCCAAAAAATGGTGAATCTTATTTTACATTTTTGAAGAATTTTTTCTCACCCAATTAAAGATATCCATTCGTATTTGCACAGAGAACCTTGTAAGATTTTTGAAAAGTCCAACCTTGCGTGAATCCGACCTCCCTGTGAAAATTTATGGCCATTTGAATATCTACGTTAGGGTTTACTTTCTGTTGGGGTGTCAACGCTCAAAATGTTGCACCTCCTGAAGATATGCCTCCTGAAGATGCGCCTCGGTGCATCCATCCTCATGTTAACCTAATTTTAAGTGTGCCATAGGTGTTGAAAATGTGGTGTTGACACTTTGTGCTGTGCGCCCCCAGCCTACACCTTGGGCACGAATTTTTGCATGTCGACACTTTGTGCTATGCACCCCCAGCCTGCGCCTTGGGCACGAATTTTTACATGTCGAAAATTTGTGCTATGCACGCCCAGCTTGCTCCTTGGGTGTGAATTTTTACATGTCGACACTTTGTGCTATGTGCACCCAGCCTGCGTCTTGGGCACAAATTTTTGCATGTCGACACTTTGTGCTGTGTGCCCCCAACCTGTGCCTTGGGTGTGAATTTTCGCATGTCGACACTTTGTGCTGTGCGCCCCCAGCCTGCACCTTGGGTGTGAATTTTTGCATGTCGACACTTTGTGCTATGTGCCCCCAGCTTGTGCCTTGGGTGTGAATTTTTGCATGTCGACACTTTGTTATCTGCACCAGGGTGCATCCATTTTCATGTCATATTTTGAGTTTCTTTGATTTCCATATTCTTTTGTTTGTCTATATTTACCCGAGGGGAAGATATATACAATGATTTGGTGACTCAACGAGATCACCTGCCTGCTGGGTAGAAGATTAGTGGCCTTTTAGCAATCCATTGGGCATGGAGTCATAAGAAATAACCTGAAACCAACTTGATCTCTGATCCCGAGCCTGATACCGTAACTCCTTGTATAAGAGCACACTGAACTATAGAAATTCAACCTGGGAGCAAAAAAAACCTGTGCCAAAGCACTTAGGGAAACCAAAACCTAACTACAACAAGACAATGTGCATATGCACTTACAGGAATTGAAATCTAGGCTAATATTTACAAGGGTAAACCTTTTCCTTTTAGTAGCAATGTTTAAGATAGATCCTGTTAACCGGAATCAAGAGTTCTTCTCCATCCAATGTAGAAAATTGGAAGGCTTTACTACTTTTACATCCCGTAAACCTATAGGGGCCACTCCAAATGGCATCAAACTTGGAATACCTTCCTGGTTTTGCTCGATCTGCATCCCATTTCCGAATTAAATCCCCTTCGTGGAAGGTCCTTGCTCTTGCTTTCTTATCAAACCATTTTTTACTAAGGCCTGATCCTTTTCAATCATCTGAACTGCATGCTCTCTGATTTCTTCCAACTCCATCAACTCTGCATATCTGGCTTCCATTGGTTCGAACTTAGACAACTAGAACTGCTTCATGAGCTCTAATGTTGGGAATTCTAATGATATAGGCAATACTGCCTCTTTCCCATAGACCAACTTGTAAGGAGAACTACCTATAGACCTCTTTAGTATTATCCTATTAGCCCATAATGCTGATTTTAGCTTGGTATGCCATGTTCTTTGGTTTTCATCCAGAGTCCTTCTGATGATCCTTAGAAAATTCTTATTCGTGGACTCTACCTGTCCATTACCCTGCGGGTAATAATTTTAAGAGGTGCTCAAATAGATTCCATTCTTGACAGCCCATTCTGTAATCTTGGAACCTATGAATGCCAATGCATTGTCTGATATGATAGTGGCCGGCACACTGAACCTAGTCACTATTCCTTCATAAAGGTCTAGTATTTTAGACTCATTTGCCTCTTTGAGCACTACTGCTTCGGTCCACTTGGTGAAATAGTCCGTTTCCGTGAGAATCCACTTGTCTCCTTGGCTTGAGTTTGGATTGATGACCCTGATGAAGTCCAATCCCCATTGCATAAATGGTTGGTCAACAGAAATTGGGTGCAATAGAAGCATTGCTAGTCTTTCTTTTCCTACGAAGAGTACACATTTCTTACACTTTCTTATCCATGTATAGCACTCACTCAACATTGTGGGACAATAATACCATGTGTTCATTATCTTGAGAGTTGTTATACATGGGGCAAAATTTCCTCTGGAATATCCATCGTGAAAATCTCGTAAAACCCTCTCAATTCGACTTGTCCCAATGCACCTCAGTAGAACTCCATTGATGTCTTTCTTGAACAAAACACCATCAACAAGCACATATGGAATGCCTTGTAATCTAAAGTATCTCCTCTTTTCTTTGATCATTTATAGAGGGCATAGGCCTGCTTGTAGGAAGTGTATCATATTCTGAGTCCATCAAGGAGCGGGCACATCATCATTTTCCTATTCTTGACCATCTTGTAGTACTAAGATAGTCTCTTTTTCATCACCTGCTTCAACTTGCTGACTCAAAGCTAGCTATTCACATATTCCGTTTTCACGTACTAGTTATGTGACCTTGACCTCGATGTCATATTCCATGACACGGGTTATCCATCCTGCATGTTTCTCATTCAAATCCTTGTTTAGAAGTCCTTGACTCCCACATGAGAGACCAACAATTGGATCTTGTTGTTTGAGACTAGGTGCTTCAATTTCTTTAAGCTCCTGATCAGTGCAAGGAAATGCTTTTCAATGAAAGAGTACCTATTTTTGTATTCTTCTAAGCCTTGACTGAAGAAAGCAACTGTTTGTTCTAATCCTTCTTTGTTTTTCTATACCACGATTGCAGAAATTGTGTCTCCACCACCGAAGGCATATAACATGAAGTCCTTAGAGAAGTCTAGATTGACAAGAGTCGGAGCTTGAGATATAGCCTCTTTTATTGCCTCAAAACTTGCCTTACCTTCAGATGTCCATTTAAATTACATGTTCTTCTTTAACATCAGCGTTATTGGCTTTATTAGAGCTGCAGAGTTTGGAACAAAACTACGGACAAAATTGATCCTTCCTAACAAACTTTGAAGAGCGTTCTTGTGACTTGGCAATGGTAATGCTCGAATTGCTTCAATTCTTTCTGGGTCATTCGTCAACCCCTCCTTTGAAACAATATGGCCTAGAAGTTTTCCCTCGTGAGCCAAGAATATGCATTTTTTGGGATTCAATGATACCCCAAATCTTCTACACCTCTGAAATACTTGCCTCAGATGAAAAAGGTGATCCGCTACATTTTTGGAGAATATAGTGATGTCGTCAAGATTTATCAGAACTATTTTGTTGATCAACCCCTTGAATGTCATATACATTTCCCTTTGGAAAGTGGCTCCAGCATTTGATAGCCCAAATGGCATTTTCTTGTAGCCATAGGTGGCCCATTTGGTGGTGAAAGCCGTCTTGAACTTGTCATCTTATTTTACCATTACCTGATTATATCCTGAGTAGCCATCTCAGAGAGAGAATCTCTCCGAACTGGATACCACTAGCAATATTTGTTCCATTGAAGGAAGTGGGTAATGGTCTTTGAGAGATGCCCTATTGAGCTCTCGAAAGTCCACACACAACCTAATTTCTCCGTTATTCTTCCTGACTGGAACCAAGTTTGCAACCCAGCTTGAGTGCTTGTTCACGAATATAATGCTTGCCTCTATTAGCTTGTATAGCTCTTTCTTCATTAGAGGCTCAATGTGAGGGTTGACTGGTCTCTGCTTCTACCTGATGGGCTTAGCATCTGGATCCAATTCTATGGTATGTTGTGCCAACTTTGTATTGAATCCTCTCAAGTCTTCATAGCTCCAAGTGAAGACATATGGGAATTCTTGGCAAAGCTGTATGAAATCTAATTTCTCCTGCTCAGTGGCCACTTTACCAATTTGAAGTGTTCTTCCTTCCCCAACTAGAATTGGCTCTGAATCTTCTCTCTTGACCTGTATGTTAGCATTTTCCTTACGGAACTTGTCGTTAGGGTTGAAGATAGACTCCAATGTTACTAAAAACTTGGGAAGCTTGTTTGTTCGCAGCTACACTAATTGATCACCGTACTGCTGCTCTAGTATGTCCTGATTCCTAGCTGATCTGTTGAATGCTCTCAAACACCTGCAATATTTTGTTATTATCTTGAACTGCTGGCCTCACAATCACATGCATATGTGGTTGTTTTTTTTCCCTTCTGATGTTGTCAACCACATCAAACGTTGCTCCAACTGCTGCGATCCTATCCACGGCTTCATTTTTCTTCCTGGGTATGGATACAATGTTGAAAGCTTTGAAATCCTCAATGAGGTCCCATACCCTGTTCTTGTAGTCCCTCAGTAGATCATTCTTTATAGTATGTTGTCCCCTGACTTGGTTGACGATTATCTTGTTATCTCCAAACACCTGCACGTTCTTTATGCCCTTTTTCCTGGCCCAATGAAGTCCATGAATCAATGCTTCATATTCAGCCGTGTTGTTTGAGCAGGAAAACTTGAAATGGAAAGCTAAATAATATTTGATGCCTTGAGGTGAAATAAGCATAACTCCTCCTCCTGCACCTTGCCTACTCCTTGATCCATCGAAAAATAACTACCATACCTCATTGTCATCCTTATGGTCTGGTTTGGTGATACTAGGAATAGACTAGTTTTCTTCATGTATGTAATAGACTCCTAGCTCAGATTCTTCTACTTCTTGGCAAGGATCAAAAGCATGTACCTTACTCGCCCATTCATCAAGAGTCAAATCTAGGATGCTTCCAACTTTGGTGTCAGCTTCATCTGTGCTTAGATAATCTTCTTGATCAAATGTTGAACAGTTGGCATTGATTTGGCTTGGAGTATGAGGCTCAATGTGAAAGTTTGCAATTGGTTCAGATCTAATTCTGACCCTAGTACCATATCTTTTTCTGAACAACATGTACAACTAGTCAGTAGATAAGTAGCCTCCAATTCTAGCTGTAAAATCCCTTGATAAGCATAGGGAAAAGAGTGGTGGCAAATCTATCACTGACACATCTTGCAAAATGGTAATGTTGGGGCATGCATGCAAGGTAAGATTCAAACTTTTAATCACTCCCACCGTTGCTACTACTTTCCCACCCAATTGCACTACCCCCTTTGATATGACTTCATATTGGAGACCCAGCTGATCAATTATTTACTTAGGCATGACATAACTACTTGCCCCATAGTCAATCATGCAATTGTGTACTAGTTTATCCCCAATGATTAATGAAACATAGAATGGAGGGGGCTTCAAAACTTTACCTTGTTGTCCTCCATGATTCCCTTCAGGCTGAGTAGCATTTGTGAGGACATTCTCTTGCATATAGACCTGCTGGTTCGAAGTTGACCAATTCTTCATGGCAGCTTGTAGAAGATCTCTTTGGCCTGGGATGGATAAAGATTACCACATTGATATATTCACATTTGTCTTCTTCATTTGATCAATGATGCTAAATGGGGATGAAAAATCTCTTTGTTGTCCGTTAGCCTGCACATTCCTTTCTTGCACATGGGCAGCAACAACTAGCATTTAAGTTGATTTGGAAGGTAGTTTGGGCTGTCCTTGCTTGTTTGGAACTGTATTTTGCTTACCAACACCTTGTGGAGTGATGGAAGGTTGTAGATCACTTGGAGTCAATGACTTCCCTTCACCAATATTCCTCTTCCTTGATCTTGTGTTAGCTGCTACACTCTGAGAAATTGTTTGATTCATGCCACAAAAATCCTCAGCTTGCTAATTCACAAGCACGGTATCATTTGGAGTTTTGTTTTGCCGAGATGTCCCTTGTTGCTGATTTGTTTCTTGACTCACTTCATCCTCTACGCCAGTAGTTGTCACCATCAAGGGTTGGTTCAAACCACCATTAAAGCACATAGATTGGTTGTGAGGTTCATTGCATGGGAAACACCAATCATACTCTTGAGCTATGTTGTTTTGCACTGGAACTAATGCTTTAGAAGTAGATGCAACATTGGGATTATAGGGCTGAAATGGTCTATTAGTGGGAGGCCTTACTTGGCTTTGATTTGCAGCTAGATTGGGTGGCCTATTGGGCTGGTATGGTTTCCTATTAGGTTGAGCTTGAGGCTGATAAGAAGGTCTAAAGCTTTGGGCCTGCTGCCTCTTGAGTGTAACCAGGTCATTTCCCAAATTTTACAATTATTTCATGACCTCTTGGAGTTCATTTAAAGCACTAGAGGATGAAGTAGAAGTTTTATTTGAACTTTGATTTGTAGGAGTGGGAATAGAAGACAAAGTGGGTGCTTGACTAGTGCTTGGATTTTCTAAGTTTGGATACAAGGGCATGGGAGGCCTAGGAGCCAACTTACCAGCTTGAATAAGACAGCTTTCAGCCCTAATGGTAGTGCTATAAGCAACAGGCAAGGTTGTGCCTCCCATAGATTGAATTAATATAGAAATATCATAATTCAAAGCCTTAAGATAATATAGAAAGGCATCTTCAGCTATTGGTCTAATGGCCACTGGAATCGTATCCCAAGACCTTTGAAATCTGAAGTTGAAGTCAGTCAGCTGCTCATTAGGAACTCTCTTGATAGTTGTCAATTGTTCCAATAGAGACAAATTGTCTCCCTTTTCTCCAAACTGCTCATGGAGAACTATGCATAACTAATTCCAATTTTGTATAGAACCAGCTCCAAGGCTCCTAAACCATTACAACACCTTCCCTTTGAACGAAGATGCCAGCAATTTGATAGCAACATCCATTTCATTTATCTCATGGATTGCACAAATGTTAGTAATGTCTTTGACATGATCACCAGGAGTGGTATGATTTTCTCCAGTTAAAAATGGAATGTTCTTCAATGCTGCAATTGGAACCAGATTCTGTGCATTGAGGGCAAGTGGGCTACTGCCAGTGAAGTTGACAAAACGGTTTTGTTGCGCCATTCTAATTGGCATGAGAACCCTTGTTGATTGGATGAAAGGTCTATCAGGTGGAGGAGTTGATAAGGTCCTGTTAGGTGGATATGGTGATCTTTGTGGTCTTCTTCCTCTCCTTCCTCTACCTGGTGATAGCTGCAAGTAGACAAATAACCCTTCTTCTCGAGTATAAGACCTGGTTCGAATTCTTCTCATGCGCCTGGGCAACTTTCGCTTCTACACCATTAAATTCTATCCCTTCAGAGTTTCCAAATGTGTTAGATAATGAGCCTCAAAAGGCTAGATTTTATCAAGTTACACACCAAACCTGACAATATTTAAAAGAATTTAAAACTTTGAAGGACCCAGAAGATACAAATTCAGTTATTGGGTCTTGTTGTGCAACTACTAATCCCTGAAAGGTACAGGTGAAACTTAGGTCATGCAAGGCAACTTACAAAACCTGAAACACACTGTGTTGGAACTTGGGACATGCTCAACACCTGGGAAAACCCGAAATACTAAAAACTATGAAATTTTGAAAGTTAAAATATCAAAAATCTAAGAATACCCTTTTGAATATTATCCCCCGATGTATCAACTGGTGAAATTTTGGCTTGTTTTGAGCAAGTTAAGCCCTTGAAAATTGATTTCAAAGTTCAGCCTGGAAGGTGAAAAAAAATATGAAATTGTAAAACCTACAATTTCTAAGTCCAAATTTCTTGAAAATTCCTTCAAATCTTGTGGAATAACATCTTGGTCCCACCGAGCATGCCAAAACTATTGATGGTGAATCACAACACCGCTGAATGTCTGCAGCTCGATGGGTTAAGACTCTTAGTGCGATTGCATAACATGGAGCTTTTCCCAAGTGTGGGACCTTGTGAAATCGAAAAAGCTCTCCGAATGAAGTCCGGTTCCTATTCCTCTGTTTAGATGCACATGTAAAAAATGCAGAGGGTTTACTCAAAAACCTAAACTAACTTTCCAAGGAGACAGGGTAAGAAAATGCATAAAATAAAACCTAAACTAATAAAGGTGATGCACCGAGGAATGAAGAACACATGTCTTGCCAATAAACACAAACCATTAAAATACAATGCAAGATGATGCACAGATAACAAAATTTGTAGTGAAAGATCAGGAGGATGCAAATGAACATAGAGAGGGTTGAGAATCATCCACAGACATGCATTATTTGATCCAAATATTGATACAATACACTACAAAATGCCAAGAGGCAAATTTGCATTATAGTTTTAGATGGAAGGTTTGAACTCCACAAATTCACCTGCCAAAGAGAAGAAGGGAGGGGTAGAACAAGAATGTCCAACCTTTAGAAAGAAGCCCCTCCTTACAATTTATAGGAAGAATGAGAGAGGGAAAAGAGAGGAATTCCAAATCTACCCCAACCACCTCTAGGTTGCATTTAATTTATCTCATTATGGCGGTAGGTGAGAACCCTAGCAAACCCAAAAATGGTGAATCTTATTTTGCATTTTTGAAGAAATTTTTCTCACCCAATTAAAGATATCCATTCGTATTTAGACAGAGGACCTCGTAAGATTTCTGAAAAGTCTAATCTTGCATGAATCCGAGCTCCCTGTGAAAAGTTATGGCCATTTGAATATCTGCGTCAGGGTTTGCTTTCTGTTGGGGTGTCAACGCTCAAAATGTTGCACCTCCTGAAGATGCACCTCGGTGTATCCATCCTTATGTTAACCTACTTTTAAGTGTGCCATAGGCGCCGAAAATGTGGTGTCGACACTTTGTGCTATGCGCCCCCAGCCTGCGGCTTGGGCACAAATTTTTGCATGTCGACACTTTGTGCTGTGCGCCCCCAGCCTATGCCTTGGGCACGAATTTTCACATGTCGACACTTTGTGTTGTGCGCCGCAAGCCTGCGCCGTGGGCGTAAATTTTTGCATGTCGACACTTTGTGTTGTGTGCCCCGAGCTTGCGCCTTGGGCGCAAATTTTCGCATGTCGAAACTTTGTGTTGTGCACCCCCAGTCTGCGCCTTGGGCGTGAATTTTCGCATGTTAACACTTTGTGTTGTGCGCCCCCAGCCTACGCCTTGGGCACGAATTTTCACATGTCGACACTTTGTGCTGTGTGCCCCCACCCTGCGCCTTGGGTGCGAATTTTTGCATGTCGACACTTTGTTACCCACGCCAGGGCGCATCCATTTTCATGTCAGATTTTGAGTTTATTTGATTTCCATATTCTTTTGTTTGTCTATATTTACCCGGGGGGAAGATATATACAACAGTAACTCCCAACAAAGAACCATCACACCTCCATAAAGGAGAAAGGAGTTATAATCTAGAACTTGATTGTAATTACTCTGTGATGCACTGATGCACACTAATGTGAATGACATATTCTATGACATAATATGTCATGCATCTTAAAAATCCTAATGTCACCTAGGAACTATGACCTGACCTACAGTGAGATGACTTACCATGTATGAGAAAAAAACCTAGTAACACGCAAATGAAATCCCTCACACTAACACCTATGAAACACATAAGAATATTGAGCCATGGTTAAATTCAACTACACTTCTTACAGAGTTAGATCTTCAAAATACTATAACTTATGTTCTTCTATCAAACATATATGTAAATAGGCTCCATCATTTTAAATAGAAAATTTTTCTTGAAGATATTATTGTTACTTCTAGGTAGAGAAATATGTAGACATAGGTTGGCACTGTAACAATGTGCATCATTTCATAGATGTAGTGATTTAGAAGGGGCTGAATTATATCTACAGTTTGTTAAAAAAACCATTTAAAAATCTAGATTTTGTTGTTAATGTTACACAACTATCAAGAAAATTATGCATATCTATGATGTTAAATTGGGGGAAGTGGAAAAAATAAACAAGAGAATAGAGTGCTGCCCTACAATGAGATGGGAAGATAGTTTCCCAAAAAAAAATAGGTGAGTGAAGGACTTGCAATCAATCAAATGTTTAAAGATGATATAGAAAGCATTTCTTAATATTTGTATGTATTTAATTACACAAAATAGAGTACGCATGCATCATGTTCTTACTTGTTTATTTGAATAAAAATGTTTTCGTCATTGTGTAAATTATTATTTAAACAATGTATTTATAATAAAAATGCAACGAAATCCATTTACATATAACTACAAATACAAATTTAAAAGATGATTAAGAGCATGGTGCCTTGGAGGGGCTTTATCTCCTATTTTCTTGCAGTAGAACCATGCATATCTTTAAACCCAGTTATGGGGAAAAATATAATCTAGGCCTCAAAATTAGGAGCTCCATTTTTATTGCCCCCTAAACTTAAGTGTTGGCTGGAGCGGGGACCTGGCAATTTCCCCCTGCACTTAACGCTAATTTTTGTCCATGTGGAATGTAATATGCATTCCCGCTGTTATTTTTTTGGCTTTCAGAGGAAAATATGATTTTATTTACATACAAATAACCATAAAAAATCTAATGGGAGTGTATAATATCTCAAAGGGTACTCTCGAGGAAACTAATAAAGAAAACTTGGTACCTTAAAACTGCTAAAATGCTCCTACATTTGCTCAACAGCACCCACTGAGCTATATCTGGAGGCGTCCTCCAAGAAAATAAATAGGAACGAGTGTGATTGATTAACCACGTTGAGCTAGTTACAATCAGCCACCACTAAAATGCATTGGAATAAAATCTAAAGCAAAACCTTTCCATGGCGGACCGTTCTAATTTCTCGTGCGCAACTGCTGTGTAGACAAAACGTGCCTTAATAAATTGTCATTGTCTCAATCTTTACCGATAGCTGTCGTACAATTCACGTGGTTTTTCCATCCTTGATCGAGACTAAAAGGTCTGTGAAAAGATATATCATGTGCTCATTTTGTTGGTGGCAGGGGTAGATTGGAGATGTAGTCAAATCAGCCGCAATGGGATTGTAGTGCAATTATTATTAAAACAAACTGGTGTGTTACATATGTTTACCGTGGGTCTTTCATCATTTTCTTAAACCATGTTCTTTCTCGAGTAGTTATCACAACAAACAATTTGAAACAGCAGAGCTTGAGGAGATCAAGAGTGGGGTAAACACACCCAGCATTACAACCCTAGAGAATACGAACTAGCTCGTAGATCTGAGTTAGCCAAAGGATTGATCTCTGTAAGAGCTGAAAGAGTATGCATGGTAGGCTGGCCATGTTTGGAAGAAAACAAGAAAAAATAACTTAATAACCAAGCACACACCAGAGATAATAAAATATCGCCAATGGAGATATTTCTATCAAAGAAGGTCGTAAGTAGCCCAATTTAGAAACGAAACCCCTAGAACTTCTATATACCCTGCACATGCACCAAAATAACACAAAATGAGCAAACTCCAGGAAAACTAATGTTAAACTAGATTAATGCAAGGAGAGCACAAATCAACTATGGTTAAAAAATTGCTCAAGAAACTAGTAAAAATCACAAAACCGAGAGTTGTAAGAAACAAATGTGGGTGAGTAAAACAATTCCCAAAAATGTGCTATGATACCATGTGAGAGAATGTGAGTACAAAGATCAATCCTGAATACGCTCACATAAACCAAGTTACACTCAAACAGAACAGTGACTTATCTCTAATCAGTAAACAAATAGTAACCACCATAAAAATTGTGGAAGCAAGAAAACATTCTACACATTCTCATAGATAAAAAGAGGAAGTACAAATAGGAGTGTTGTGTAACTCCCAACAAAGAACCATCACACCTCCACAAAGGAGAAAGGAGTTACAATCTAGAACTTGATTGTAATTCCTCTATAACGCATTGATAAACACTAATGTGAATGACATATTCGATGACATAATATGGCATGCATCTTAAAAATCCTAATGTCACGTAGGAACTATGACCTGACCTACAATGAGATGACTTACCATGTGTGAGAAAAAAAACCTAGTAACACGCAAATGAAATCCCTCACACTAACACCTATAAAACACATAAGAATATTGACCCATGGTTAAAATAAACTACACTTCTTACAGAGTTGGATCTTCAAAATACTATAACTTATGTTCTTTTATCAAACATATATGCAAATAGGCTCCATCATTTTAAAATAGAAAAATGTTCTTGAAGATATTATTGTTACTTTCTAGGTAGAGAAATATGTAGACATAGGTTGGCATTGTAACAATGTGCGTCATTTCATAGATGTAGTGATTTAGAAGGGGCTGAATTATATCTACAGTTTGTTTAAAAAACCATTTAAAAATATAGATTGTGTTGTTAATGTTACACAACTATCAAGAAAATTATGCATATCTATGATGCTAAATTAGGGGAAGTGGAAGAACGAAACAAGAGAATAGAGTGGTGCCCTGTAATGAGATGGGAAGATAGTTTTCCAAAAAAATAGGTGAGTGAAGGACTTGCAATCAATCGAATGTTTAAAGATGATATAGAAAGCATTTCTTAATATTTGTATGTATTAAATTATACAAAATAGAGTATTCATGCATCATGTTCTTACTTGTTTATTTGATTAAAAATGTTTTCGTCATTGTGTAAATTATTATTTAAACAATGTATTTATAATAAAAATGCAACTAAATCGATTTACATATAAATACAAATACAGATTTAAAAGATGATTAAGAGCATGGTGCCATGGAAGGGCTTTAACTCCTATTTTCTTGCAGTAGAACCATGCATATTGAATCTATGCCTAAAAAGTAGGAGCTCCATTTTTATTGCCCCCTAAACTTAAGAGTTGGCTGGAGCGGGGACCTGGCAATTTCTCCCTGCACTTTAGGCTAATTTTTGTCCATGTGGAATGTTATATACATTCCGACCGTTATTTTTTTTTGGCTTTTAGAGCGAAATATGATTTTATTTACATACAAATAGCCATAAAAAATCTAATGGGAGTCTATAATATCTCAAAGGGTACTCTCAAGGAAACTATTAAAAAAAACATGGGACCTTAAAACTGCTAAAATGCTCCTACATTTTCTCAACAACACCTGCTGAGATATTTCTGGAGGCCTCCTCCATAGGACCATGCTCTAAGAAAATAAATAGGAACGAGTGTGGTTGATTAACCACGTTGAGCTAGTTACAATCAGCCACCACAAAAATGCATTGGAATAAAATCTAAAGCAAATCCCTTCCATGGCGGAGCGTTCTAATTTCTCGTGTGCAATTGCTGTGTAGACAAAACGTGCCTTATAAATTGTCATTGTCTCAATCTTCACCGACAGCTGTCCTACAATTCACGTGGTTTTTCCATCCTTGATCGAGACTAAAAGGTCTGTGAAAAGATATATCATGTGCTCATTTTGTTGGTGGCAGGGGTAGATTGGAATGAAGTCAAATCAGCCGAAATGGGATTGTAGGCGCCTTCTCCTGCAATTATTATTAAAACAAACTTGTGTGTTACATATGTTTACCGTGGGTCTTTCATCACTTTCTTTTACTTTCTCTTACATTGAATGATTTTTCTGCTGTCTTATCTACGTATATTCCTTTCCTCGTAACAATGAAACTCCATTACTGTTGTCTTTTCTGCTCGATAAGAAGTTCCTTCACAGAGAAACAGAAAGGAAAAGAAAATCTTCATGAAATCTGCCTATTCACAGCTCTTATTTTTACTGTGACAATGTAATTCCATGTTGCTATTCCATATTTCTTTTCTCGCCATGTCTTCGTTCATATAATATTCATAATATTTTGTAGACTTTTATAATTCCTAGCAGATCTACTCACTGTCAAAACTTAAGAGATGAATATAGGAAAATTTCTGCTTTTAATTCAATGCCATGAAAGTTAAACTACTGTAAATGAAATCACATATATTTACTCTGCTAAGCTAATACTGTATTCTTTGAATTGTGATGCAGGCCAAGGTTTCCGTTGCTGATCTTGCCAAGAAAAGATAGGACATCAAGATGATGATTAATATGAATGTGGGGCAGAGAAACGAAATGGAAATTGGTATGTTATTCAATGAACGTGAGAGATTTGTTGTGGTGAGCGTAAACCATGTTCCTTCTCGAGTAGTTATCACAACAAACAATTTGAAAGAGCAGATGGTCTAAGCCGTTACATGCTGTGGAAGTTTGCAAATCACTAAGGTAAGTGTTAAATCCAGATCAGTCAATGAGAATATTCCTGAACGTGCTTCATTTTTCTTCACATTCACTTCACACCAAGTTAACGTAGTAATGTATTCTGACATAACTAAAAGTTATAAAGTTTCAGAATCAAATTAATTCAAAGCAGATGTTGAATGTGTATTTGTTAAAATGGATTTCAGCTGTCAACACCCGAGGGAAATTTCAGCTGAAAGATTCGCAGTTAATTTGATGGGGAAAACTACAATCGAGATGCGTAGGCGCTCTGCGTTCAAAGCTGATGATGCAAAATGTAAGCAATCTAAATGACATAATAATCCTCTTTCAACTTACTTTTAGTTGCGATTAATTTAAAACGAATATGTTGTGTCTTCTGCAATATTATGTAGGAATACTTTTAATTGATGATATTTTTTTGTAGATAACTGCTGAATAGTTAACTATCAAATTTCTCTGTAGATAATTCCTAGTTTCGAAGGACTTCCATGCTGCCACTCCTTTTATTTTAAAAATGATTGTGTGTAGGATTGGAGATTCATTTGGTTTGCAAAGTCACCAAACCAAATATAAATTGATCTTATTAGCACTTCTAAGATTACCGTGTATCAGTATGTGGTGAATATAATAACGGACCCGATTATTCTAAGTGTGTTTAAATACGTAACAGAGTCTGGTCCCCTATAAAAGAGAGAGAGAACGTCACCCATAAACACTAGTATCAGGTAAGAACATGATGTCGAATTCGCCATGTTAGACACGAGGATGTTGCAGGATAACATTAAAATCACATATTTATATTGAGTGTCTAGATGAATATTAATTAGTAAGGTAGCAATTTTCGTATAGTCTTTAAATATGGAGAAAAGATTGCCGATCAATAAAAATGATAAATACTGGAAAAATGAAATTTTTCTGAATAATATTGACAAATGAAAATCCTTTGAACTCCTTATCATTAAGTCTCAGAGGTGGTCATAATTTAAATATTTACTAATCGTCGTTCCTAGAGGAGTCAGGTTATGCCATTAATGTGTCGGGAAGAATTGGATTGTAATCCAAGGTATCAATTTAATAATTTATAATTTTGTAGAGTTGCATAAAATGTAGTGGGCAAGATGATGGTGGTGGTGGGAGAAATGTATTATCAAATGCCAAATGACCAAATTTAGCCGTCTACACAAAAGAACCAATGAAATACAACTTTATTTTTTACAATTTCCTATTTTAGAGACGTATTCATATCCATATGTTCTTTGTAGGTTTTTCAGGTATATTCTTGTTTCTTTAAGACCATAATGTTTTATATTCACTTATGAATGTGAGTAGGTGAATTGACGTTTATAGTTATAGGCCTGAATAGGGACACCTTGTACAGTGGGTCATGTGTTATTTATCAATGAGGAGGGTTACTAATTGTATGTGTGCAGTGTTTTTTTATACAAGAGGTGATTGGGGTTTTTTAATCGTGTTTATTGGGTTAATTTTATTTTAAAAAGGAATATGGGAATTTATTGTAGAGTTATTTAAGTTTGGTTGTGTTGAGTATACATAAGTTGCTTTGATGAGTCGTATTTATTTCATGAATCTTGTAATTGAGATTGGGGCGGGGGGCGGGTTGGGGGGGGTGCTGAAATGACATTTAATAATGAAGTTTGAGATATTTTTGTGCCCATAAAGGAAATGGGTAGGGTTATGTGTGAGTAATCAAGTAAAGAAGGGTAAGTGGCATAGTGTGATTTGAGGATGGTAATTTACACTGGGATATGTTGGTATGAGAGGTGCTTAAAACACTTTTCTCTTGTGATTTATTGAGGCACGTTGTTTATGGGTGGGGTTTAGTAGAAAACATAGGTGGTTGTGGTAAATGTTGGAATCATACATAGAGGTGTAGTGATGTAGTAAAAGTAGAATAAACAAATACAAACCCTCAAATTTCAGGAACTGCTTTGAATGAACAAAACATGTTTCGATAAGATGTTGTTTTAGTGGGGTATTTTTTTTGTTAGTTTTGAAATAAAAAAGAGTTTGAAAAACATTTACATTTTTGTGTGCTCTCTGTACAATTTCGGCTATGTACATGTGAAGGGGGGGAGTGACTTACATTGGTGGTTGCTTGCTATCCAAGGGGGTGGCGTTATAGTATGATGTGTAGAATTTTTCGCTAAGGATTGTGGATGGTATCTTTGCTTGCAATGACTACTTGTTGTAGTGCATGTTTGTGTGTGTTCTAATTTCTATTTTTTTTGCCCATGGATAGGGTGACAAAAGTATGGCTACGTACTGTAAGCGGTAGTTTTAGTAGCATGTGACAGGTTTCCTATGAACCAATATCTCGGTCACTAATTGTTTCTGAAAGCAATTTGTTGTATGTTGTGCTTACAAGTTTTTCAAGTGTTGTGCTATATGTGATTCTGACTAACATGTAGTGGTATGTTTAATATTTATGTATATACATATATATGTAGTTATAATATAAAACGTAGTTATCTTGTGTAAGAAAATATTATTAAAAAATGGGAATTTACAGGCATGAGAAAGAGCTAAGACATGGTGTATAAGCCATGCAAACATGAAAAATTTTAGGAGTAAAGAAGGACAAGGATTGCTTGAATACTTTTTATATAGAGTAGAATCAAAAACATTCATAACACCGAACATGTTTTGCTCTCATTAGCTCAATGAAAATGTTATGATAAAGTATAAATTTGGTTATTTCTTAGGGTGGTTCATATTTATTATAGAAATAGGGAATGTTGCGAGAAACTAAGAATTTTTTTTCTCTCATCAACTCAGCTCAGATTAGGCATTGGGAAGAACTTTCTAGGGCTTGGAGACCTCATCAAATATTGTTGACACAAGAAATTAAAATTTGAATGTTTTTAGTTTGTGCACAGACATGAAAGTTAAACATTGATTTCCAAGTATTGTCTAAGTGCATTTGTTTACATTTTCTATAAGTCGTTCACATATGTTAAGTATGCGTACCTATTTTGTATGTGTGAGAAATATACACTTTCTATTATTGTTTGATGGATGTCCATACCCTATTGTAAAACTACTAGCTTGAGGAGGCATATGGCAAAGGCATTTCTTTAAACAATGTCAAGACATGTGAAGAAAATGATCTATCCTGTAACAAGTCCACATGCCTTGTGCTTTTGCATAGATTATATATAGTTAAAATTATAAAATTTAGTTATCTTATATAAAAAAATCTTATAAAAGGAAATGGGAATTTACAAGCATGAGAAGGAGCTTAATCATTAACAAATTCTAATTTTACTGTCACTCATAATTTGAAGTTATAAGCCTGTTTTTCATTGTATAAGGCATGCATAAATGAAAATTTCAACAACGAAGAAGACAAGGATTTCTTAGAAATATTTTTTGATTGAATACACTAAAAACATGTATAAAACCAAACACATTTTGCTCACATAAGTTCCAGGAAAATGTAATGGTTAAATATAATTTTTCTTATTTTTGAGGGCTTTATATATTTATTCGAAAAATAGGGAAAGTCCTAAGAAACTAAGTATTTTTTTCTCTTATAAACTATGGTCAAATTCGGCTTTAAAAAACTTACAAGGGGTTAGAGATCTCAAATAGCATGTGTGCTCCTTCAAAATTGGACACATTGTTGACATAGATAGTTTAAATTTAAATATTTTGAATTTTTAGACTAAGACACCAGTTAGAAATTGAATTGCAAGTAATGAAAGAGTGAATTTCTTTACATTTTATGCAAATAGTTTGCATGACCTTAGCATGCATACATTTTTTGTACGTATGAGAAATATCTGATTTTTAAAAGGTATTTCTTTAAACAATGTCAAGAATTCACAATAAAAATAGGATATGTTACAGGTGGGTGAAGTGAATAAACTGTGCATACTCAAGAGTGGGGAATGCCCACCTAAGACTAGCACTAGGGTGAATGACATGCTAAGAGTGCATGGCAAGTGATGAAAAACTTCCTCTTGTCTACCCATAATAATACACCGCCCTTAGAAAATTGCAATGAGGCACATACATGATTCTACTTTAACACAATTCTACTTGGACAACAAAAATAACTAGCAAAAACCTCTTCGTGAGTGAAACAATTTTGAAAAACCCACATACAAACGAAATAGTCTGCAAAGCCTAAATAAAACGTAGTATAAAAAACCTGATGGAGAAGCAAAAGAGCAAACCAATGCCAAGAAGAAACAAATACATGTAAGGATATACACACAAAATAACTATAGATACATAACCTACATGCATGGAAATTCTATGCTAAGGGGTGAAATATTTTTTGAATGTTTTCATTTTTCTCTAGAAACAATGGTGAATGTTTCAAATTTTGTCTTGCATATTTGAGGGGATAAATGTAGATTTTAGTTAGTGATATATCCATGTGTTTTTGTGCTTATGGATTATTTTTGTCTATTCATATAGTGTAAATGATTTAATTAACACAATGACAATGACCCGCGTGAATGTGTTTCTCGGGTGGAGTTGAATGGCGTGGTATTTGAAGGGTGAGATCTAGATTTAGGCATAGAGGATTATATTTTATATTCATAGGAACAAAAATAATTATGATGTTGAATGAAGAGAACAATGGAAATAAGTTTGAAGACTTAGGTTTTTTGTTCAGGAGTTGTCTTGCACAAGTATCAAAGGTAATTATAAACGATAAAATTCAAGATACTAACATTTTACATGGCAGTGGGGAATTTACCAAATGTAGGCTGGTGCATGTTTGTCAATTCATAAATGCATGGTTTCCTTATGAGAATATGATAGTTGTATATTGGTTTAAGATCTAATTTGAGATGGTTATAGTGCACCAGAAGTGATCCATGTAGAAAATCTAAAAATATGTTGAGATGAAATATATGTTTTATGAAATGAAAAATTATTATAATCCAAATATAATTCGAATGAAATGTGTAGGAGGGGCAGATAGAGGAGTTAAAGAAGAATGGAAGATGGTGTCATTATAATGGAAATGTATCAAGTTAAGGAAATATGCATACTACTCATTCCACCATCAGGTTTAGTAGATGTCATTCAATGTAGTCAGGGCATGTGTTATCACTCAATGGTTATACAATTCACACTAAGTGGTAGATAACATTTTTGCACATGAATCCACTTCTAAATGTAGTTCGCTAAACCTTCCTCTATGTAATACAAACTCATGATATAATCATCTACATGTATAAGCAACAAAACAAAGTTCTTTGAAGGGAAGGAAAGAGCATAGGATTCACAATGACATATGGAATGTAATTTTTTCAATCAATTGTGGAAATGGAAAAACATAAAATTTCTTATTTATTTCAGTAGTACTCATTTACATATTCAAATATGGTCCAAACCTAACGAAATCGATCATAAATATTGGTATATATGTTTTTCATAAATATATTTCAATGAATGGTAAGAATACAACACACCAATATGAGTTGAAAGGTTTTCTCCCACATGTCATTTTTTGGCATACAATATTTTGCGCGACATGTAACTTTCATTTAGATGTGATAGAGAAGACTTTAGTTTGCACATCTCAACGATGTATGCCAAAAAAGTAGTCGAGTCACTGCAAACGAACCATGATGCATGTGACAAACACAACATATGGATGCTCTGTGTGGATTACATGATATCAGTAATCAATCTATTCATGTTTAAAGGTGAATATCTATTCTCATAGCTAGTAATTGGTCTATGTAAATTTAAAAAGAAAATAGCATTTCAAAAATTGAGTGTAAAAATGTGGATATTTTGTTCACTCTAAATTTGAGGGAACCATAGTTTTACATGGAGCATGCTGATGAGATATTAGACGAATGTGTAGAGGATAATTTTTTGGAGACGTTTGTGGAATCTAGATAAGAAATCATCTTTAATACAAAAGATGTTTGTATTTATACCTGAGAGGGAATGGCTTATTTCTATCGGCTCTTGCAATTTAAGGTGGGGTGGGTATTTATGGAGTTGTTAGGTGTTGTGAAAGCTTAAAAATTAGAATGTGCATCTGGTACAATTTTTCATAGGTTAATAATAACAATTAAGCAAGCATTCCCTACAATGTAGGTGGATCAATGTTGAAACAATGTAGACAAAAAATATCAAAATACTAGTATGAATATATATAGTAATTGTTTATATAATGTGGGGATCATGAATATAATGGAGCCTTCTACAGTCAATTGAAGAATCTTGATGCGCCAGAATTAGCAGGAACTTGACAAGATCATAACTTGAGCTTTGGGTGTCCGTTTGATTCCATTTTTTTTAAACCATGTGTTTCGCTGAGATGAATGTAGTGAAAATTCACCATACTGGTTGGGGGAAAGTTTTCAACACGTTTTCGGGCCCTAAATCTGCCATCTTGAGGCCAAAAATTAGGATTTAAGTTATACTTCAGTTTTTCCCTATTTTTGGGCATTAGTTAATTTTAGTCTAATAATTACATTATGAGTTAGAAAGTTGGCAATTCCTCTAATTTACAGATGTAGAAGATGCGTGGAAAATTTTGTGCCCGTATGAATAGGCATGCGAACTTACTAAGAATAGCAGGTTCTAGTAAACTGCTAAAAATAGTAATTTTCACCACCTAGAGTAGTTTTCCTCAGAATTAGTTAGAGTTTACTTGGCAGCTCAAGTTGGAAGTTTTTTTACTATTTAGGAAACATTGTAATTCATTATTCAACAACGAAGAAGGAGATCTATTTTCTTTGGAGTTCATATTATTTGTAGTAAATCATGCTTGTTTATAATTTAGCTACATTATCTGGTATCAGAGCGGGTTTGAGTCTTTCAAAAAAAATGGTAGGAAGAGGAAGAGGAAGAGGAGGCGGTATTTCCCAGGTGAATATAAATATGCAAGATCTGCAGAGGAAAGTTTCTACGCTTGTTGTAATGATAACACAAAGAGGAAATCAAGGTGGAGATGACACAGATGAAGAAGAAGTTTGTGAAGAGGATGAAATGCAAGTGTCACCATTAGCTTTTGAAGAAAGGATTCTTCATGCATTATAAGGTAAGAATGACAGGGTAAGAGTTGATGTTTTAGAGTATGGTGGTAGTTTAAAACCAGAGGAGCGTATAGACTGGTTGACTAGCATGGGGAATTTTTTTGAGTGGAAGGCTATGTCAGAAGAAAAGAAGGTAAAATTTGCATGCATGAAATTGAAAGGTCATGCTATGTTATGGTGGGATCACCTACAGAAAGAGAGGTCAAGAAAGGGGAAAGAAAGAGTTAGGATGTGGAGTAAGATGGAGAAGAAGTTGAAAGATAAATTTATCCCTGTGGATTATGCACAAACCCTTTACATGAGGTTTCAGAATCTCAGACAGAACCTATAAGCCATATAAGAATACACAGATGAGTTCTACAAGTTGTCCATTCATGTAGAGCATGAAGAAAATGAGGAAAAAATGGCTGCAAGGTATGTAAATGGATTAAAATTTTCTATTCAAGATGAGATAAGTATGCATAGGATTAAGAGAATGGAGGATGCCTATCAATTAGCCTTAAAGGATGAGGAAAAACAAAATCGTCAAAGTTTTAGGAGATCACCTGGAATGAATAGGGGGCCTCATCTTCCTTTTAGGGACAAGCTAGTTTCAACCAAGGAAAGGGAGAATCATCTCGTGGATTGGACAAGTAAGAAGATATGAGATAAGATTTCCAAAATCAACAAAGAGGCAGAGGTTTTTCTATGGGTAGAGGATATGCTGACAATAGAGGATGGGAGGCTCCACGAAGACCATTTTTTTGTTACAAATGTGGTGAAGAGGTCATCATGCTTTGACTGCGCCATTCTTAATTCACAATGACAAGAGACAAGGGA